>VDFB02358134.1:150835464-150917999 GCA_007258455.2 Sequoia sempervirens | reverse complement strand
AAACACCTAAAAACTAGAAAATTCCTTGTACTAGGACTCATATGCCAAAAGTGTCATATTAGTCTCGCTCAGCTTCTTCAGAAAGTTAAAGTTCGAATCTACGCCTCTTAACCCTCTACTCTATCTTGTCAACCTGATTCTTGGATCTAAATTGTTGAATTATGCTTTGTAGGTGTCTTTCAATGGCCTTGTAAACAAGGTGACAACTTTGATGACTTTGCACACTTGAAAACTTCCTTCCAATCTTGCTTTTCAATATATATTCAACCTAGAATTTTAAATCACACACTAAAGAGAGGGAAAAATGTTGCTTTTTAGTGGAAAGGGGTTTTCCTTGGTCAAACCCCATTTTGGTAATCAAACTTTGTAATGAAATCAAATGGAAACGAGAAATGATGAATGAAAAAAATGATATGTTGCAACTCACCAAATCCTAGGAATAAAATGCTACAAACATGTATGAAATGGCTCCAATGGATGTAGATCTTGACTCTTTCTTGAATGATATGGATCTTGAATTGAATGCTTGCTTGAATCATAAAACCCTACATCACAAATGTTAGCTCAAAAACAAACATGATGCCTAATGACTTTGACATGATGCTTGATTCTTGAATAATGCTCCAAAATTCTTGTTAATCACTCTTTAAGACCCTTGAATGTTCTTCAATGCTATAATGCTTGAATACTTAGGTCACACTTCCTCATGAAAATTTCTAGGAGAAAATGAGTGAAATAACCTTGTATTTATACTTGTTTATGCCAAATTTCCCGAAATTACAACACTAAAAGCTGACATTGGATCTAGGAGAATAAAATCCCACCAAGAATTTGAATTTAATTTAATTTTAAGCCACACGGGACTCATACACTAGAAGTGGCATATGAGTCCCATTAGGCTAGGATATGGGACATATTTTTCAAGAAATGCTTAGATTCATGTGAAATCCATATCGGGGCCCTAAAACAAAGGTGGGACCCATACGCCCAAGGTGGCGTATGAGTCCCAAATCATGAAATTTGGGCCATGCAATCCAAAAACATTAATTTATGATTGGTCATTAGATATGTGTCAAGATTATCCTTAGAAAGATGCATTAATTAAGGGTTGTGGATGCAAAATAAGGCCAAATAAGGCATAAAGAATCCCAATTAATAATGAAAACCCTATATTATTTTGAAAGTGTGGTACAACACTTTATAACACCTTAAATAAGGTACAATTAAGTCCATCAAGGCAACATTAAGCTTAATTTAACAAGGAGGGCCCAAACAAGCTCAAAAATGTAGAGGGATACATTTTCCATTGTCACATTTAGTCCCCACTTTAGTGAGAGGAGGAAATTTCTTCCAACTCACACTAAAGTAGATAAACTCGTATCAAGAGGGTTCCAAGTGCACCAATTACGGTAAGATAGGATGACAAAAATCAAGAGCAATGATCAAGCCCCCACGATCAAGATCATATGGCAAACCAACATAAGCACAAAAGAACAGACATGAAAATGATATAAGGAGCAACACCAAAGCACAAGCATACATTGCTAAAGACAAAGAGAAAAGAAAAACAAAATAAATACGGGGTGGATCAAGCTTCGACCACTTGTCTCGCATGTTGTGGATCAAATCTAAGTTGTTTTTCCAAAAAAAAAATGCTCAATTTGAGGCAACGGAACTTTAGGTTGTCTATTGGGTGAGTATCCAAAAAGGTGAGACACATACACATGCAGTCGGTATGTGCTCACACACACAAACAAGTGGCTATGGGAAATTCATGCCTAAGTTTGGCTTCTTGTTCAATCAGACCAAAGTTATACCTCCTAATAACTTTGATAAGGTGTCATGCACAACAACGAACTTTGAGCTTCATGAGGCAAGCAAAGCTTCATATGATTGATACTCTTTAACAAACAAGATGGCATCAAAAGAAAGCAAAGTTTGTTATGCAAGGTGATTGATACTCTTTAACAAACAAGATGGCATCAAAAGAAAGCAAAGTTTGTTATGCAAGGTGGCCATATAATGGAAATTGTAAATGCAAAATAGGGTATGTGCAGGATCATCATGGAAAAAATAGGCCCTTAAGTGGCGAAAAAATTAGAAAAATCAAAGTTCGGAAAATTGAGGTAAAAATTTAAATAACCTATCTATATTATTTCAAAAATATGTAAGAATATAATTTGTATCAAATTGAATGTAGTTTCTAAACTACTAGGTTTATTTTTTTTTTAAACTATTTGGTGAAAATTTGAAATTTCAATGCAGTAGTACTTAAATTTCAAGGAAAAAATAAGAAGTGCTTGTCTAACCACCCTAACCAAAATAAAATGATAATATTTTTTTATAATATTTTAGATATAAGTAGAGAACTCATGTCCTGATGTGATGCATATTTTTTTGTAATTTTTTTCCAAGTAAATAACTAATTATGAAATTTTTATTATAACTTTTAAAAAATATAAAAACTTGTATGTCTGACCACCTTAACTTGTTCAAAACTTCATGAAATTCTTCTTTTTTTTATCCTATAGTATGTGAAGCATGGAATGTGATGCATGATTTGGATTCAAAAAATGTGATACCATTTGAAAGCTATAGATGTTATTCAATCAGCCTATCAATTAGGACTTTAGTCATAATTCAAATAGAAAATGAATAATAATTATTTATTAAATTGAAAGTAGAGCATAATTTATATTGGTGGAAAGTTGAGAATCTCCTTTAAAAACCCTTTTTGTTTCATCAATTTTGGGTAAAAAAAAAGTCATCAACCACATACCAGTCATATTGCCATTTTTTGGCCCATCATGATCCTGCACATACCCAATAATGTAAGGAACGTTCAAAAGAGTTTTTCTTAGTTCATGTAAGTTCTTGCCTTAGGGGACATCATGTCTAATGTCTCCAAGAGAGGACCAATCAAATAATAGAAGATTTGTAACTTAGGGGATGCAGTGTGTCGCATCAAGCCACTAAGAGGAATATAATATGCTAAGAGAGATCACACTCTTGAGAGACATCACACCCAATGTCACCACAAAGAAAAATATGCATCATGAAGTAAGAAGACTACACAATGAAATATGAAAAATGCAAAAAAAATAATGCCAATGTATGCCCCCACTTTAAAGAAATTGCTAAGCACCATGTTATGAGCAATTACTTTAAAGTAGCAAATGATAAATGCTAACAAGAAAGAGGACATGAAAGATTATTTGGAAATCCCTATGCCAAGTCATATGTTTTTGAAATAAAGTTGTTTCCTGAAAGAGGGAAAGAGGGGTTACCCCCAAAATTAAAATTACATACACATGAGGGATCCATGGATTTGGGGTTAGTATGTTCTTGCTACAATGTTCTTAGAAAGCTCGAAACTGTCATCATTCCCTAAATACTCAAAACTAGAAGAATCACACAAAGAGAGTGAAAACAAAGACAAATCCTTTCAGGTCAACATGGAAGAGACATGAATGTCTCAATGCCTTGCGTCATCCCCAAAAGGAAAACACAAGACAAATGAAAAGATAAACAAAAATCTTTTTAGTCAACATGGAAGAGACATGAATGTCTCGATGCCTTGCGTCATCCCCAAAAGGAAAACACAAGAGAAATGACAAGATAAAATGATTTACGGCATAGAGAAGAATGCAGATACAAATAGAAGAATGTCACAAGGAGAGAGACATCAAACAAAACAAGTATGGGGCGGTCACATTACGCATATGCAATCACGCATAACATGAAAAAGAAAACAAAGGTGAGAGTAGTAAGATACATGTGAGTCAACCTATTAGCAGGTCGTCCACATCCCAATCATGTTCATTGTATATAGAAGGTGTACAAATAGCCAAAGGGATAACGACAAATGCATTACTAGTACAAGGCTATCTAATTCTTTCCCCCACTGTGTGCAAGACAAGAATGAGTCGAGGTAGGTGACGTGAAAGAGATCCTTGCATCTTGAAATGATTTACAATGAATGTGGGCCATGTAATAGTGAGAATGTTGTGATTCTACAACTATTACATGACAAGGAGAAAAAGGGGGTCCCACTTTTAAGGGACTATTTATATCATATCAACATCCCCTAGGATTCTTCTTAAAGTACAACATTCGTCAGTGATATTTCCAAGAGTCTTATGCAAAATAATTGTTATTTTTAGGTCTTTTGATTCTTGTAGGAGGTGGAATTACAATCCATCCTCTATTCACAAGTTCTTCCAATTTCCATTCAATTTGTGTTATATTTTGTAGGAGTGGTAAGTCTCTAAATTTGTAAAGCTTTTGTTTGTTGCCAAATTCACCAATTTCTCGAGTTGAATGTTGAGGAGGAGGACCTAAGACAATCCTATCATCCTTATCATCATTACGAGGCATTGGTTATTCTTTAGGAAGGACACTCATATCTAGAGGAGGATCTTGATATCCTAACCCTTTAGTATCATCAATTGGTATTTGCTCTAAGAATTGATGAATTTCATGTTCACTTGTTGTATCACATCCTTGTTTGCTCAAGATCGTGAATCCTTTTCTATATGTATCTTCTAGATTGATGGGAGTGTTGGTCACTTTTTTAATGTAGAAGGGTTGAATGTATGCTTGATTAGAGGAACTAGGTTCACCTATTGTAGGGAATTTATGCTCAGCTTGTATCTCGGTTTCAAGATATAAATAACCAAACATCTCAAGTGGTAGTACTATGGGGGGTGTTGGTTGTTCCATGGATGGATAGAAGGATGCATTATTTTCAAGGTTGTTAAGGCAATCGTTTAGGAATTTATTCATTTTTTCATCATCTTCTCCAATGATGTCAACATCAGGAGGAGAACATGCATTAGGAGTTGAGTGAGCATGAGTAATTTAAATTTCATTAGGGGCATTTCCAAAAGCACAACTTGACATGTATCCACTAAGGACTTTAAGGACATCCAAAGCTTGCCAAAGCACATATCCATGATGAAATGCAATAAAATAAGTAAATGCATGAAATTAACCAAATGAGGCTATATGCAATGAAATGAAGAAAATAGAAACTTTGCAAACTAAAATAGATAACTAACAGCAGCAAACAGGAACAGAGAAACTGAGAATTTAATGTTGAAAAGTGTAGTTTAAAATCAAAAATGGGACTAAATCGTCTAGAGGGGTGTATGAGTCCCAATCAAGGTTTTTTAGAGGTTTAAATTTTGAATAATAGTCACCACATAATACCAATAAATCAAGGAAAATATCTTGTATTGGGACTAAATTTCCTAGAGGGGCGTATGAGTCCTAGTTTAGGGTTTTTGCAAAGATTTCAAAAACTTTTGAGTGAAGGTTATGCTTTTTGGTTTGGATGATTACTAGGCTAAGTGAAAATGCAGATTTCAGATGATATTCAATGATGCAAGATGCAAAAGTGCAACCTATATGCACTTTCACTAATGCAAGATTTAGAAACCCTAAAATTCCAATTAACTAATGTAAACCCTAATGCAATGTTAATGCAAGCTAGGTCTAGGACTATGATTCCCTCCAAACCAGAATTAAGATGTTCTAAATGTACGTTCACCAAAATGAAATAATAGGAATAGGGGGATTTCTACCTTTTGAGGAGATAGGGTTCCTCCTATTTTGTGCTCTTGTTTCACTCAAGGAAACCCTAGAGATCTCAATCAAAGGGTGGAATGAAGGAAATAGATCTACTAAAGGTTGTCCTAGGATATGAAAAATGACAATAAAAGGGTTCACCACCAAGCTAGGGCTTGGAAAGGAAAATGACATGCAAGACCTAATTATGAAACTCAATGATATGGAATCCTACAATAAATGACCTAGAAATGAATGCAAAACATAATAGAAAGCTGGAAAAGTATAGAGGGGAACCTAGAAATTAGTAGAAGCTTGAATGAAGACTTAAAATGTTGAACATGTTGAATTTAATGCACACTAAGGCTCATACGCCAGACTGGGAGATTTAGTTCCAAATTAGGGTTTCTGGGCAAGAACACAAATCTAACAGAGATAAGTCTGAAACACCTGAAAACTAGAAAAATCTATGTACTAGGACTCATATGCCAGAAGTGGAGTATTAGTCCCACTCAGCTTCTTCAAAAAGTCAAAGTCTGAATCTTCTCTTCAACCT
Source organism: Sequoia sempervirens (assembly GCA_007258455.2). Classification (NCBI taxonomy): domain Eukaryota; kingdom Viridiplantae; phylum Streptophyta; class Pinopsida; order Cupressales; family Cupressaceae; genus Sequoia; species Sequoia sempervirens. Next base: position 150,911,875 of record VDFB02358134.1, on the reverse strand, counting down.
ATGCTTTGTCTTCTCCACCTAATTTTCGGATCTAAATTGTTGAATTCTACTCTGTAAGTGTCTTTCAATGGCCTTGTAAACAAGGTGACAACTTTGATGACTTTGCACACTTGACAACTTCTTTCCAATCTTACTCTTCAATATGTCTTCAACCTAGATCTACAAATCACACACTAAAGAGAGGGAAAAATGTTGTTTTAGTGGAAAGGGGTTTGCCTTGGTCAAACCCCATTTTGGTAATCAAACCTTATAATGAAATAAAATGGAAAGGAGGAATGATGAATGAAAAAAATGATATGTTGCAACTCACCAAACCCTAGGAATAAAATGTTACAAAAATGTATGAAATGGCTCCAATAGATGTAGATCTTGACTCTTGCTTGAATGATATGGATCTTGAATTGAATGCTTTCTTGAATCATAAAACCCTACATCACAAATGTTAGCTCAAAAGCAAACATGATGCCTAATGACTTTGACATGATGCTTGATTCTTGAATAATGCTCCAAAATGCTTGGTAATCACTCTTGGAGGCCCTTGAATGCTCTTGAATGCTAGAATTCTTGAATACTTAGGTCACACTTTCTCATGAAAATGTCTATGAGAAAATGAGTGAAATAACCTTGTATTTATACTTGTTTATGCCAAATCTCCAAAAATTACAACACTACAAACCGACATCAAATCTAGGAGAATAAAATCCTGCTAGGAATTTGCATTTAATTTAAGTTTAAGCCACACAGGACTCATCTGCCAGAATTGGTGTATAAGTCCCATTAGGCTAGGCTATGGGACACATTTTTCAAGAAATGCTTAGATTCATGTGAAATCTAGATTAGGGCCCCGAAACTTAGGTGTGACCCATACGCCCAAGGTGGAATATGAGTCATAGATCACTAAATTTGGGTCACACAATCCAAAAACATTAATTTATGATTGGTCATTAAATATGTGTCAAGATTATCCTAATAAAGATGCATTAATTAAGGCTTATGGATACAAAATAAGGCCAAATAAAGCATAAAGAATCCCAATTAATAATTAAACCCTTAGATTAGTGTGAAAGTGTGGTACAACACTTTACAACACCTTAAATTATAAGGTACAATTGAGTCCATCAAGGCAACATTAAGCTTAATTTAACAAGGAAGGCCTAAACAAGCACAAAAATGTAGAGGGATATATTTTTTGTTGCCACAATATATATGGTACACCACTAAGATATGTGAATGTAGAACCAATGTGGGATAATAGTAGATGTAGTCACATGTGTGCATAACATCTTCTCCAAACTAGGAAAATGCAAGTCACATGTGCAAGTATAACCTACTTAAGATGATACCTACTTAAGCCATCTTAGCCTATCCTAATTACATAATATGCAATAAAGTAATTAACTAAATACAAGAAAATAAAATAATGCACAATAAAAGGAGTATAACCATTAAATGGAAGTCTTTCAAGGTTCATGGGAATAATATAGTTAATAATTTATCTACATCTACAAAATATAGACATACAACATTAGAAAATTATAAATGAATATCTAGATCACCATTCCATAATATAACCCCAATCTATGTGCTACAAACCCAATTAGTAATCGATGCGATATATTCAAATGCAAGAGGTATGCAACGTGGATGGTATATGTAATAGAGTCACGACTAGTAGCGAAATTAAATCCACTTTAGATTCTTAAGTTGAAAAAATTCCTTCAATAGAGTATCCAAGGTAGATGCACAAGAATAGTAGGGGTATGGACAGTATGAGATATAATGTAGGATGTGTAAAGAGGGTGAGAATAAGAAGTAACGACATCGTAGTGGAAGGAGATATTACACTGTAAGGTAAGGTCTCCATAGGATGAGAAGGAGAAGTGGTATGAAAAACATAGGTGTAGGGGATAGCACTTGTAGCCACATGGATATGAGTATATGAGGAATGATGATAAATAATTAGAATTTTATTGGAGGGGAGTTTGTATTGATACTAGATGTGGGAATGGTACATGAACTTGGACCAGACTAAGAATAAAAAAGTGGTGGTAGAGGCAATGGAAGCGGTCATTCAAGATAAAATGAAGAAAGATTGGAAAAATATGAAGGGTGCTTGTGTGTGGGGAAGAGCATAAAAAATTGATAGAAGTCATGGGAGTGTAAATATTATGAATAATGTCCATTCCATAAGGGGAACTCATGATGCACTAAGTACTAAAATAGTAGCACATGTTGATGAGATTTAGAATTTACAAGCATATCATTAAGTATTTATCCCATAAGAAAAACATCTTACTTAGCAACATATAGGTATCATGATCATTTTTTTTTTCTTCATGGCCCTCAAAATGGTTATTACTATGAGTATTGTTATCATTCATTGTAGAAAGAGGGTCATTTTCACTTGAGTGGCTAGCCATACATGAGGCTTAAGATGATACACTCCTTTGTAAAGGAAGATTACAGTTTCAAGAAGTTCCTTGCATAAGAAAACCCTAAAGTGAAAAGAGATTCAAAAATAAAGTAACATAAATCACTCTCATATTTGAGTAATAAAAAATTAGAAGATAAAAACCTAAGAGGTGTAATCTAGCTAAGGGGTTCTCCAAAGTAAAAGAATGAAATATACTCCACATAAATAAGAGTTAGAATAAAATTATTTTTTATATAAATCTAAGGTAAATACATAAATAATATAAGCATTCAAAATATGCCTTAGATGAAAAGAATCTAAATCAAAAAATGTAATAGATGTACTCAATTAAATGTTTCAAAAAAAAAATTTAAAAATAGAAATACTTAGTTAGAAATACTATAATAGATGATAGAACATGATTCATCAACCATGTAAGGATATCAATTTGAAGATTAGGTGAATGTCTTGGAATTAGTGAATGATTTTTCTATCAATCTGGGTCACTTTCAAGGCTAGGCAATCAACTCATGCATGTATATCTAACTTTTTTCTTGTGGATTTGGTTTATGTCTATTGATTTGATCTTTGCAAACTTCCAGAATGTTGCTTTAGATAGTGTGTTTTGATGTCCTCAATATGCCTTCACATAAATGCTAGTTCTATTGTTTGATGGTTTAAACTTGGTAGGGATAATTTCCTCTTTTTTGTCAAACATGTAAGGATACCAATTCAATGGCTATATAAAATATTGAGGAAAGCACTCTCTAACATGTAAGATTCCCTAGATGCTTGTGCAATGCAAATTATCTTATACATGCTCTTATTGATCATGCATGCAAGTCGTAAATGATAGCTCTAGGATGTGACAAATAGATGATCTAAAATGGAATAAGGTTACCATTTACATACTATACTAATAATCACAACCAAAACTTTTCACATTTTAAATTGGCATACAATTACAAAAAGAAGTAAAGTTGACCATGCATTTGAATTTAAATTTAAAATTTAGTCATTTTTGTTGAAAATCGGGATAAAAATTTACAGTGAAAATATGTAGATAATGTTATGCATCCAAATAAATAGATAGCAATAAATCATAGTTGTAAATAGATTACAATATAAATGCAAATCATAACTCAATAATTACGTGGAGAAACCCTTGCAGGAAAAAAATCCACACCCAAACAGATCCAAGACTTGTATTAACCCTTCAAATGAGTTACGTCAATACAACTTCTCTCGCTAATGCAACACTTCATGGCTTCAACAACCTATAAATTAACTTGTTTTTCCTTCAACTCAAGAACTAAATATATAGGCATGAGAGAAAACACAAATCAAGAATGGTTTCTAAAACCAATTAGGCATAAATCACAAAAAAAAGAAACTTCCTAGATTCGAACTTGTGATTTTATTTGTGCTTTTTAGTAAAGTGATCATACAAACTAAAAAATCTTCCTTATCTTCTCCAAGCTCACATTTAACTTCCCCTTTTTCATGCTCTTTCTAATTTGACAACTAAAAAACATTTTGCAAGTTGTCATAATTGCATTTAACAACTTTCATGATAACTAAAAGATAATTAAAAATTGCCAATTAATAATTAAATACAAAATAAGGTTGAGTTATTTACTAAACAATTTAGACCCATCACTAGACTTTAGCAGATGGATGTGATTCCAAGTGCCTTATGGTTCGGGCTTAACCAGTACACTCTAAGCATTTGACTATTTAGGTGGCCTGGCAATGTGGGCCCCTTTTATGTTGCACCTTTTCCATTTATGTGGACCAATTTTACATTTGTTATTGTCGTTCCCATTTCCATTCTCATCTACCATTTGTATGGATTTTACTTGTTTCCACCATTATGTTGTCAGGGAGCTATGTAACCTTCCCTTTCTCTTTTATTTTTAGAATATAGCGAAGCAAGAGTCGTTGGTCTGTTGTGCAGAATCTCTATCATGTAGAAGCAAACACATCAATGTTGGTATGTTGTGTGAAACTAAAAATTTGGTTTGATGCAAAGGTTTTTAATCCCATATGTGTTAGGGGAGAGAAAATGAAGGGAAAAGGGGATATAAGTATAGGCTAAGAGACCAAAGGCAACAGTTTACAATAAAATATGTGACTGTAATTTTTGAATTTAAATAAAGTGAATCAAAATATATTTTTTACCATATTGGGTTTACTTCTACTTCTATCTGATTGGTGAAAATGGTAGGATTTATTTTATATCATTTTAATGTTAAAAATAATCTGATTGGTGAAAATGATAGGATTTATTTTATATAATTTTAAGGTTAAAAATCATTTATTTTTAATAATGTTTTTCTTTTATTTTTTATATTTTCTTTATTTAGAAATATATTTTTATTTTACTCATGTTGTTTTTTATATTAAATTTATTTTATTTAATAATAATTAATTTTGAATTATAAAGTATATATAGATATACAAAGTAATGATTAGAAATTTTACAATTTTAATAAATATAAAAAATTTCAATACTAATATATTGGCCCACTTGTATCTAAAGAAGGTTCAAGGATTACACCCATAGAAAATTATATGTATGGTAATATGTTAGAGATTAGAGAGTACATGTTTGTGCATGCAAATTCTAGTTGCATGTGGCTAGATTAAATAATTAATAATAAATGCGAAATAATGGAATGAAATAAATTTAGACAAATCTAGATTTTTCCCTTAAAGAAATTAAGTATTATCTGATTATGAAATATTTACATATAGATTTAAAACATAAAGCAATGCAAATGAAAAAAGAAAGTTGTCATCAAATTAGCAAAAAAACAATAGTTGAAACTTGTTTTTCGACGTCTCAACAATGATTTGCAGACGTGAGACTTGTTTTAGGCTCACATCTCACACTATATGTAGCCCATTGGCTAATAAATTTGATAATTTTCCTGCTTGGGTAGCGGAGTTGGCTTGGGCCATGGGTTTGCTCCCCATAGGTCTCGAGTTCAACCCCCCACTCTCACGGTTGATCGGTGGACCTGTATGCGGGATATGGCATCCACCCGCAAGGGGCTAGTCTCACCACAATTCACCCCAGGTACCCAAGGTATCAGTTGTTGGGTCGCTGGGCTAAGTCACGGGGACACCCTTGCCACATTAAAAAAAAAAATTGATAATTTACAAAAATATATTTATCTCATCTAATTAATAATTTTTTTTTAAATATAAAATATATAGATAGATATTTATATAAAGCAGTGGTTAGGAAATTTATAATTTTAATAAATATAAAGTATTTACTAAATAGTAAATTTGAGAACCTTATAATTGATAATTTAGAAAAAATAGATATCTTAAGTATTTCTATCTAAATAAAGATTTTTTCTTATTTGTATCATTTTTAATATTTTATATAAATTTTTATAGATGTCATAAATTAATATTCTACCAATTAACATTTAACTATTAGTCAATATTATGTAAAAAATCATTTTTATTTATTTATACATTTAATCTTTCTTGATATATTATTAAAATGTATTGTAAGTTAATTGATATATTTGATTCAAATTTTATAAATTAAGACTATGATTGAGGATAGTCCATCTACATGAATTTTTTACACACTTAGGCTATATATATGGTCCTATCTATTAGAAAAGATTTGAGCAACATTTTTTGGAACAATTTGAAAGGGAAAAGAATATAGAAGAAAGTAAGGGTGCACATAAAATAAGAGATGATACAAAGTTATGTGCATAGTTGAGAGATTAGGAATTCAATAAGTAATATAAGTACCTAAATTACGATAATCGCAAAAAAATGAAAGAGAAAGGGAAGGTTACATGATAGAGGAGACAATGTTAAGACATGGACCAAAAAATAAAAATAAAAATTGTGACACATGAAAATAAAGGATGAGATCATAAAAGGGGAGTTAATTCTCTATCCAATAATAGAGTTAGCATAGGGGTGTTGGATATTTCCAATTTTTGTGTAGGAGAAAAATAATTAGCAAGAAGATGAGACATTAGATATAGGATTTTATTCTCTCCAATGTGATTATATTTAATCTTTAGGCATTTGAAGAGATAATATATAACATGGGAATTAAGAGAAGAAATATCAAGGGTAGGACGGTGTGATAGATAGGAATAAGGAAATATTTTTGTCGTTCAACTTAGAGAAATTAGTAAGACAAGAAGGAGAGAAGTAAGGAACTTGATTGATAGGAATGCTTGCCTTGCTATGAAAGTGTATATTTCGGATAAACAAGGTCAATTGTAAGAGAAAATAGGTTAGGTCATAAACCCATTCCCATGTATGATTACCAATAGTATGATGAATTTGTATAGAGTTTATTTTTATTTTAATGAAGAAGAAATATACATTTTGATGTATCAAAATTCTTTGCATTTTTTTCTTTGAATGTGATATGTATATTTATATGCATATTTATTTTTGTATATGCATTTGTATGATTTTATTATGCTTGTAGCCTCAAGTGGATATGGTTGATAGAAAATAGGCCTTGTACTCCCTAGATTAGGCCCTAGAAACATTTAAATCTATGGTCTCTAGAGGAAGATCTCCCTCCCCACATATTTGATATATGTATTGACAAGGGAGTGAAGAATGTAAAAGGAGAATACATTTCATTTAGAGGATTTGTAAGGGTAACCTTAAATCCCCTTTTACACTAGACATTATGGGAAAACAAAATAGAAAAACCTAGACCCCTATGGTTAACCTACTCTTGAAAAAATTCAAACCCCCAAAGTCTCTTCCAAACCCTATAACATTTAAAATTTTAGCTTTAGCAAAACAACAACAACAAGAGTTATCCCTCCTCTATCTAACCTATTTAACCCTAAGTGTGTTTGGACTTTTAAACTCAATTATGTTATTCCTAAGTGAGTACATCTTATGCTAGATCTAGTTGAGTTGTGCATGAAGAAATTATACCTTTGTGATCCATGTTTTCTCTTTGTGGCAATCATCTTTCTATTGGTGGTACTCCTGTGAGTGTGTTTATATTGAGAATAATTCTTATCTGATGTTGTGAATGTAGGTGCTTTAATGTTCTTATACATATTTGTGGTCGAGTGACGTGATCTTGTGGTGGCCCTATTGGTGGTTTTAATTATGTGTTTACTTTTTGTTTGGTTATGGTTTTATGCTTTATCATACCATGGTTCAACTAATCTCCATGTATTTTTCATGATTGATTTAGAATTCAACATCATGCTAAGGAAATTACCAAAGATAAACATCAAAGGAGAATGAAATCAAGAATATGAAGAAAATGGAATGAATGAGGCAACTTTGTGAAAGCAATAAATTGAACACCATAGATGGAGGCATATCATATTTTTCAATTGAATGAAATCATGAAGCATCATTCAAGGCATGAAAGAGAAGAATTTGGAGAAACAAGGAAATAAATGCAAAATATTTATGCAATAAGGAAATTTTTTTCTTAGATATGAAGGTCACTCTATGGCTTGATCCTTTGTTGAAGTAAGTCTTCAAACCTCACCTCCATCTTTCGTACTTCTTTTGATTTTGGGTCATGCTTAGAAGTATGGTAGGACTTATTTCAAGATGATTCCTTGGCTAGCATTGATGAAATTCAAGCACACAAAAAAGAATAAGGTGTCACAAGCATACCAAACAAGGTATGTGAATGTAAAATATGATGTGCTAGTGGACTAGTAGACTAGTGTAGTATAAATAATTGAATATTTTTTCAAATTGGATTTTTCTTTTGTAATTAATTGTAGATAGATTCATGTCATAGGAAATTTCCATAAATACATGTCCATGATCATTAATTGGAAATATATGGCATGAGATCCATTGTGATAATGAATGTTTTGTGAAAGGTTTGACTTTTGGGGACAAAAATAGTGAATTTAAGTTTGGCAGGCAATGTCCCATAAAACAATCTAGTCCAAGGTAGCTAATATTTTTTTATTGTGCAATGGAAAATATTGAGGTGGTTTGTAATGGTAGATTATTAATGGGTATTGTGCACTAAATGGGTCATTAAGTATTTATGATGTATATCAAAAGAAGTATAGAAAAAGTGTAAATTCTAAATTATGCACTTTTATCCCTTCAATTATAAATTATACTATAGTTTGACTTGCAAAAATTGTGTGATTTGTAAAATTGAATACTTTAGTAATGTACACATTTTAATTTATTTTAATAATTTAACTATGCATGTGAATTGAAAAATAATGGATTTGATGCAAAATGTTAATTAAAGAAGTATATATTAATAACTTTGAGTGTATTGAAAATATAATAAAAAATTTAAGAGATCACACAAACTATATTTATATTAAGAAACTTTGTAAAAATAAACACAAAATTAAAGAAAAAAATTATCATAATACATTTTTCACCCTTATATAATTAAATTATTTTTCATCCTCACAATTAAAATGTTGAAATAATTAAAGAATCGTTTCATTTTTCATCCTTACAATTAAAATGTTGAAATAATTAAAGAATCATTTTTCATCCTTATATAGTTATATAAAAAAATAAAACTAATAAAATTGTTTAATTAATTAAAAATATAAAATTTATAAATATAAAATTATTTTAATTAATTAAAAATAAAGACAAATAAAACTAAAAAAATGTTTAATTAATTAAAAATAAAGACAAAATATCAATATAAAATTAATTTAATTAATTGAAATATAGATATAATAAAAATAAATAAAAATTATTGATTAATTAAAAAACCAAAATTTTCAAATAATTCAAATGACTTTAAGTCACTTGATTAGAATTTGAAATTTTCAATTACATCTAGGGGTGAAGGGCTCATAGTGGAGCACCTAAACTTTGCATCTCTCAAAATCTTATGTGGAAATTTCAAATCACTCCCAATTTTGTAAAACAATTTATTTGGCAATTCATGTGCTTATATATTTCGTTTTAGGGCTACATCATCAAATATTATGCCACATCAACATGGTTTTTGCTGAGTCATGTTTTATTGGTGGGTTGATGTGGCATCACATGATTTTTCAGTTTGTGTACTTTATAGATAAAAAGTGTTTTGCAATTGGATATTAAGGTGCTCCACTATGGGGGTCCACTGTGAACTACTTTTATCCCCACTATTAGACCCCACTCCACTATGGACCCCTCTCCCCTCTCCCATGTTAAACTGGTGCTTACAAACATATCTTAAGTTTTCTTTACAATATAGTATCTTAATCCTTTATTTCAGTTTTCTTTACATTATAGTATCTTAATCCTTTATTTATAATCCCTTTCTGCATTGTCTTTTTTCACCCGAAGCATGTGGGATTAAGAACCCTTTCACTCAAACCATATTTTCTCCTTCCCGCAGCAGGCCAACATTGAGGAGCTCGCTTCTGCATTGCAGAGATTCTACAAAGAGGATACTGAAACTCGCTTGTCACGGAAGAAATTTTGAGACACACTGGCTGATTTTGCAACACTTATAATGGTGTAAACTGAAAGTAAAATCCTAAATGGTAGACGCGAACGGAAACCAGTAATGGGAAGGGCAACTGGAAATGAAAAATCAGTACGAAAACGGGAAAGTTACATAATAAGGGGGGCCCACATAACCCAATCATCTAAGCGGTCAACGCTTAGATTGTGCCGCTTAAGCGTCCCTGCCTAATGAACCCTGCTTTCAGATCTCTTCTATCGACTGCATAATTGCCTTAAAGCATCGGATGTTTGTATATCTAGATGAACAGTTATAACCATAAATACATCCACCAATTTGTACTCGATAAAACAAAATTCCATGCTATGGAAGCCCTCTAGTCCAATCGTATGATGTTAATTTATTTAAAGCAAGTCAATGGCCAATTGTTGTCAATAGTTGTTAAACTAAATCGTGCCACATGAGGAAGTAAATGGCATTGATGGCCAGCTCTCTACTTTCATCCCATTACGGTTGATCATGTTCACAAGTCCAGATGAACGAAGTTGAAGTCGTTTCTTGAGTATTGATTGTTTCCATGGTACTAAGCTTTCTCCTAGATCTAGTGAATTGAATTGTAAGAATTTATGCTCAGTAGTACCACTGTAATCCTAATTTTTCTTCCACTACCATGATTTCTGCATATAAGATTTATCATGATCAACCTTTCTAAATCAAAATGGATAAAACTCAAAAACACACAATAACTCTAATTATTTTGGCAAGAAAGTTTAGGTATGGGAGGTTTGTGTTGTTCCATCTTAGAGATAGATCTAAAAAGGAAGGTTTACTAGTAATATATTAAAAAAATAGAGGATTCAATTCTAAATTTCAGATACTAAACTTAAATAGACAAATATCTCTATAACTCCAATCACACATCTTCTTGTAGATTGCAAATGGAATAACAAAATAACTAAATAGATTCAAATGGAATATTTTTTCATTTCTATACTTGATTGTAATCTACATATTTCCATTAGATCATTATTTCTTATCTCCATAAACTTTACACCCAATTTGATGGCCACAACATGTGTAGTCTTGTCAATCTTACACAACTATTTACAAATAGAATTACTGTCAAACTTGACGAGTTTTGTTGAAAAAATGAATCTCAAATGATATCCTACACAAAAAAAACTAGATGTAACATATAACCACCAATATAACACAAAATAAATTTTAAATGATATCCTACATAAGAAAACTAGATGTAACATATAACCACCAATTTAACGCTTTATACACAAATGATCTTATAATGTTTGCATACGATATTCCATCACCCACAAATCTAAAAATTACTATACCCTTTTTCTACTTTCCTAATGTATAATCAAAATATCATTTCAAAAATGATAGGAGCTTAAATGAGCATACCCATTGAACTTATGGGTCCATTTGCTAGTAGCAGACACACTGTTGGAGGAATCTATTAATTTCTCCACTATTCTGTTTGTCCCTTACATAGGGTAAATTCAGCTATTATTTATTTTGCATGTTCTATTCTGCAGTTTGCATGCTCTGTCCTGCATCATTTTTGTAACCGCTCTGCAGGTGTAATTGTTTTCCAGAAGTTTCTATGTTTCTGAAAAGTCCTCTTTATATTGAGGCACCTTGTAATGTTCTGTATCTTCAATCAATTAATTTATGAATGCCGTAGCATTTAGTGTGGGTAATTTATGAATTGCAGTACGTGGGTGCTAAAGCTCAAGCCATTCTTGACCATCGACAAATTGGCGGCGGAGATATGGTTTGACTTGTTTGGAAGAAAGAGAGGTTGCTCATGGCACTCTCCCTCTCCTGTCTGCGCCCGGGCCACTGCATTTATGCTCACCGAACACAGCTGTCCTGTATCCCAATCAAACGCTCACTTTCTTAGATTTTCCCACTCACTATTCAATTGGGTGCAACTGACAAGAACAATAACAAATATTACCTCCTCCTGTAGACTTTATTCCAGTCCTGCCATCCCACTGAATTTATAATGTTGTCGAAGTGGCAGAAGGAATACACGGTGGTAGAATAGTCACCCCATGCTCGTCCCAGATACACTTTTCCCGTCCCCTTCACCTTACATATCACAAACGAGAATCCGGTTTTGTTCTCTGCCAACGTCCTCTGCGACACTGCAATGGCTCCGAATCTCGCCTCATTTACACGCAGTAAGCATTTCTGTAATGAAATTCAACTTCAAGGCTATTCGTATGGTTTAAACGGTTTAACAGTCAAAAAAGACTTATCTTGAACTGTTAAAAGAGCTGACCTTGTAGAGAGATCTGGTATTCCCACAGATGAAATCAATGGAGCCCACGATGGTACACTTCAAGAAAAAATGCCTGCCTTTGTAATCGTAGAGGGTGTCTTGAGATCCCACCATTCGGCACTGGGTAATAAAAGCTTTGTCTTCCGCCACGAGCAGCGCAACCGCTTGCACTCCCTCCGCCCCTGGCACCGCCGGTGGAGCACTGTTCTGCATTAACAAACGTTGTATCACACCCATTGGAACACTATTGCAAACATAACAACCACCAGACATAAGTACCTCAAAAGTGATGCCTTTGGCACAGAAATACTGAGATTCGATGGTAGTCGAAGCAGAACCGTAGGTGCCCAAAGGCTGCCCGTCCGGGCCTCTGGATGACGCGGTGTCGTTCCAAGTCAGAATTGTTCTTCGGATCCCTTCACCGATGAAGGAAATCAATGATTTGTTCGCCGGAATCCTCACTTTCTCCCTGCACACCAATCATGTAGAATGAAAAGATGGTTTTTTGTTTAACAAATACAAAGTTAAATTCCTCACGCACATGTATATGCCGGCCCGTGTGAAAATCTTCACCCGCTTGGAGTTCCCAAATGGAATGGAATCAACAGCGCCCTGAACTGTCGTGAAATTGCCGCTGCCATCCTTAGCCACGACTATGATCTCGCCAGTACGAGAGTTCACGTCATCCCGTGAAATCATGTTATTTGTGGCAGCAGAAGTTGGATATATTTGGAGGAGGAGGATCAACACGGCCCCTGCTACACCATTTTCCATTGTGTCCCAACGAAAAATGGTGTGCCAACCCCTGCTATACGATAAATATGGTTTTAAGTGTCACACACTAAGCTTTTGACTTTCTCAATGTTTCATGTGGAGCCAGCTTTCAATAACCTTTCCCTGCCCTTTCCATTGTTGATCATTTTCCGTTCTTGTTTTACTGATTTATTTCATGCGTATTTCTCATACAGCTTCTCATAAATACAATGTTTCTCCTATTTTTTTTTGCAACGGATGGCAATGTATTATTATTAGTTCCTGCGGCAGCAGAAAACTTATGCATCCATTCAATACAATATTTTTGCCTGACATTGACAGTCCCACCAATGAAAAGCTAGAATTAAAAACTTGATCACCAATTCTATGTAGTCTACATAGAATTTTCTGTTTTTCAAATAATAATAATATGTTTTATCTTTTTTTCTATTTGTTGGTTTTGTGCAATAGTCAGTGGAAAAATCAAGAATTTTATTTTTAATGCATTATATTCCTTTGACGACAAAAGCATTATTTATTATGGTTTTTCAAAGGCTATTAAATCAACAAAATGTTGTTTTGTAAGTTATAATAAAGTTTACAGTCTGCAACATTAAATATAAAGAGATACGTGCCAAATTTGTAAAAGCTTCTACAAACTTAATAAATTTAAAAGTTGTTGTTTTGTATGTTATAATAAAGCTTACATACTATAGTACAATTTAACTATTGGCATTAAATATTATGGTGACATCTTCCAAATTGACTGTAAAGAATAAATGTTACAGTAAGATTGATCTATTCATATTAAATATAACAGTTGCATTTTGAAGACTTATTTTCCATACGTGCCAATTTTTTCAATGGTAAATAAATAAATGAATGTACAAGCATTTATTTTAGCATTGAGTGGGAGACAAAAACAGAGTAAGTGCAATAAAAATTTACATTGAAAAAGACATGGAGGCCAGAAAATCTTTGACTATGTAGAAAATTCTACCAAAATCTTATCTCATATTCATGCTGAACGATGGAATGAGATAAATATTACAGTTTCTGTCAGACAATAATTAAAGAGTACAATTTTGATAGCCCGTAAACTGCAAAAATAAGATGAAGAAGTATTGCAAGGTCTCAAAGTAATTCTGAAAAACACTGAAGGCGCCATTCTGAAAGCACTAAAGAGCACTCTGAAAGCATTGAAGAGTATTCTGAAAGCACATTCTAACTGTACCAGGTCTAATCTTCTATCTTCATTCTCAAAGCACTGAAAAGCATTGGTCTAATCTTATGTGTTGTGCATGTGATTCCTTGTCTCCAATTTTATAGTGTCTTCTTTCTTTACATCAAAACTATTTAAACTACAAAAGAAAAGTTTAGCTTCTAAAATGAATAAGAAAGCAAGGCGACATTTTTTTGTGCATTTTGCAATTGAAACATGTGTTTGATTTTTTTGCAGAAAATCGAAAAGCAAATTACTGGTTACAGTGAAAGAGAAAATATATAACAATTCCAACAAACTCTACGACATATATCAAGTAAGGATGTATTAAATATTATTTTATTTTTCTTTCCATGTAACTTGTTCTAATTATCTTTCTAGTCATAATTTACAGCTTGAGCAGTTGAGAGGAGTTGTTATGCTTGAAAGATGTCCAAACATAAGACAGATGTATTATAAATCAGGTATCTATCACTTTTAGACTAACACTATGTCCACCTTCTTATACGTCTATTGTTTTTCAAATGTTGAAAATGAACTTTGTTAGATGATTGTTGTTTTTCAAATATTGAAAATGAACTTTGTTAGATGATTGTTTATGCTAGGAGCTTCTTGATTATAGACAATAACTTCTGGATTGTACTCAAGAACTGGGCAATCAATTGTTGCTAATATCTTCATTGGTAAGGGTTCATTCCTTTGTATGTACTAATAGTTTAAGTTTGTATTTTGTCTTATTTTGTTTGATTTCTTATGTTAGATGTTTGCTAATGCAAGAATTTTCACGCAACTTTACAGGTTTACAAGTTTGGAGGAGCAATTAAGATTCAGGGAGTTGAAGGCATACAAAGGCATGCAATATACAGATTATAAGTGTGTGCTCTTTCGATAAATAGGTCAGTGTCGAAGACTTTGGATTTATATTTAAATAAGAGTTTCTATCGTTGCTTTTTTCCTTTAAAAAAGTATTCAAGTGGTGCTAGTTATCTTGTTTGCAAAGATGCTTCGTCAAAAATTACTTTTAGTGACTATCATTCTTTTCTTCCTGTACATAACTTGATAACCAATTAAACTGTAGTTTTTAGCTCAATTACTGAATTCTTAGAATTACTTTAGTTTCTTTTAAGCTTGAAAAGAGCAGAGGCCTAGAAAAGTGCAGTATTTAGTCAACATGTATCTGTAGTTTTTGTTTTGTACTGATAATTTTGGGTGAGTTGTTTGAAATTTAAAGTTTTGAGATATACTATAGGTCATAGAAACTTATTTGTATACAAGGCTCTATTTGTTATTATAAATTTTGTCACGGTTATTAGTCTTTAGATGGAGTAACATGCGAAATTTTATTTCATAAGGAACTAATAAAATTGAACAAATATTTCTTGCATTCATCAAGGAACAAGGAAAAAGTAGGAAACTTATACTAAGGCCTATTTGTCACTATAGAATGGAAGAAGGGAACCTTGCTTGGAGTCTACCATAGTGTCAATGCTTTATTTCTTCAATCTAGTGCTTGAATAGAAATGCAATAGCTTAGCTATATATGCATAAATTGCTACTTTTGTTAAAGGCGTCATCAAAGTCCTTTACACTTGAATGCATTGTTGCTACCCGCTAGACCATATTTTATGTCCTCTTTAATCTCTTCCTAGCACCATATTGAATATTCTACACCATTTAATTATGGCATGTTACTTGGACATAGAAGCTATAAAAAATGATTAGGTTACTATTATTATAATTTCTCCTATTCTAATCAATATTATCACTTTTAAGTCCGGGAGCAAACATTAATACCTCTTTTAATACCCAGTACTCTTCATTTTCTCATTAAGAATATTGCTAAGTCAAGCATCGATTAGCTAGGCGATGGAATGTTATGATCATGATTTGATTTGTATATCTCTAGAGAAAATGCTTTTAGCCCTAAACCTCACTCTCGCACATGCATTAAATCATTGCTAAAGTTACCCAAAGTTTTAAGATTAGTCAGAATGAATGTATCTCACAGAGGACTACATAGGAATAATACCAACATATCTTGCCCCACATAAATTATTTGAGGTGTAACCACGAGTTGTTGCAGACCCATTTCACCATCTTAAATAAAGTACTATGTCTTGGATGAGTTCCTTGATGTTTTCCAAAACATGTATTAGCCAGCAACCAATGCCTCAAATTCTCTTTATCGAAATTTGGATATTGCATGCATTTGGCGCTATACTAGATATTTAGTATCAAATAGGCATTAACATTAAATTGCAATGACATTAATGCAATATTTGTGATTATCCAGTCCTTAGTTAAATATTTTAATTGATCTTTATTTATTTATCTTTTTGTATGATCCTTACTATTCTTATCATTTTGTATATATTTGTCAAGGACAACTTTACTAAGGATGTCTATAATAATTTAGCATTAATATTGTTATGTCACCAGTACTAAATATTCTCCCAATTAGTACCACTATAATGCTTCTCACTACGGTTTTTTTGGTTAGCATATAGGTTACTATAGTTTCCTTCCATATTCTACTGAATCCAAAAGTTCATAATACTATTAATGATAGTTATAGAATTAGTATTTAATTTTTCCTATCCTACTATTGCAGTTTCCTAGTTAAATAACAATCTTTAATACAAATGAAGTTGGTAATAAAAACAACAGAGAGAAATCGGAAAGGATACCTCATACCGCAGTTACTACATTCTCCTATCACCACAAAACACCCAACTACCCTATTTAGAACTCTGTTGTCTAATTTTTTTGGCAAAACTATGATTTAAGTTGTGCATTCTTCCTTTTATCTCAATGCATCAGTGTTAAAGCGACTCATAATCTAAGTTTTGAAATTGTCTTATATATTCCCCCAATAAATCATTGCAAATCCTCAAAATTTATAGCAAGCTTTAAGGCCATTGCATTTATAATATAAACTAGGCATGCTGTTATCTTCTAATTTTGTAGCCTAAATAGCTTTCACTCCTTTTTTCAAATAAGACAAAGACTTCAACAATGAAAAATAAAACTAACACGGGGCATCTTAAATGTTTCACAGCTCTACATTGCATTGCCCTCTAAGCACTACAATGGATGATGTAGAGAATTAAGGAGGCAAAAAAAATTCTTACTAAGCTGTCAAGATTTTTGAACCTCATCTTTTTAGTTTCAACATGGGCTCTACCAACCTCCACTATCGTCTCCTAGTGACCAAAATATCAACCAAGTTAATTGTGATTTCAACAACAAAAACAAAGAAACCCCTTCTAGCCAAACTCAAATATGCCAATATACCTTTGCATGTTCTTCCTCATTTATATCCATAATAAATGTCATATACCTAAAACAACCCAATGCAATAAGAGTTCCAGCATTAACGGTGCTCCCAAAAGATTTAAATTACATTACCCTTGAAATGAAACATACATCTGGAAATGAAATGACCATTCTCATAAGTATGACATGAACCATACTGCTTAAAATCTCAAGTATGGTACAAGGGCCATGATGCCATGAGGCCACCATTCTTGTTCTAATGGTGTAGATGGATCCATCAAACATAATAACTATAGAAATTGTAAACAACAGTTAGTTTGTATTATTAGATAATTTCCCACCAAAACATTCACTAGTAATTTTGATTGATAAGTCCTAAAAAATTGTAGCAAAGACGAAAACAGCATATTCCAATTCAAGGAATCAAGACAATAATTTCAAAAATTAAGAATTTTAAGCACTTTAGATGGATCTAGGAGAGTAGTGTCTTGAGCTCATTTATGCTTTCTATAGGTGAAGACCTAGCTCTCCATTTCTGTGTATAGGCTAATGTTTGTCAATGCAAGTTCCCTTCCTTCCTATATGTGTCCTAAACTCTTGCCCCAATGTTATTGCTACTTAGAATGTACCATTGAGCTTGTAAGGCTTTCCTATCACATCCTCATATAACCTAGGACATTGTGTGGTCAAAGCAATAAATAAATGGAGAAGACATTTCAATTTAATGCAGCATTAGGGGAAGCAACAGATTTGGCAGAGAAGGAAGGAGGGAATGGAGATAGAGTAAATACAAGGGCATGGACACCACATGAAGGTTGTGGGTGCCTTCACTACATTAAAAATTTCCTTCTCATGGAGAGTTAAATGCCAGAATCCACACCTTTGACTACATCCTTCTTACCCACACTAAAAGGAGAGCTTTTGAATAGGGATGGACATCCTTCGAAGTTTATAATCGAAAAACCATCTATTAGACTACTAAATCAATTCCATTAAATGCAAGACTAATTCCATTAAATGCAAGACTACTAAATCTATATGTGCCCTAAATATTGAATTTAATGTTTTCTTCAAGCAAACAATTCATGAGAAGGAAAAAATATTTTCTAAATTTAGGATTAGAACATAAAGTAGAGACCTTACTGTGCATGAGAATAGCACATCCAGGCTCGAGCTGGTCCTTATCAACAAAGGACACTATATTAACATAATACTCTAGTCCCACCAAGGACGACACGATGGTGTGGTTCTCGTCCATAATCTCCTCCAGATTCCCGCCACTCATGGGAGAGCCTCTCCCAAAAATAAAATAGCACATTTAGCCACGGCCTAATAACAGAAGACAGATTTAATAGAAACCCAATTGTGCAAAAAAAAAACCATACCTGATTAGGCCTCCAAGACAAAGATGGTGCTACATGCACCTTACTTAAAGAAGTTGCCATGCTCGTCATTGCAGGAAAAAACTAGGCTTTCATGTATGCATTACTAAAACCCATTCACACTAGACAAAGAAGAACACAAATTATCAAAATAAATAACAATGGTAGTCATCCATAGAATCATAAAAAATCATACCCAATACATAAACACCTTTACCAAAATTGTGGTTTGGGGTCAAAATACATGCTTTCTCTTTAAGCCTTCTCCAATCTTGGAGCTAATATAAAGCAACTCTAGATATATCAACAAGTATTAAAACAGCTTAAATTTAGAGACAAGATGAAGCTGAAAGGCCAATTTTTTAATCATCTAGCAGTACCTGCAACTTCTTTCCACATTGCTTGCACAGAAGGAATGGCACTTGTTCCAAATTCATGTCTTTCTGCACCACACCACTATCCACATATTTAAAGAATAGTTTGTATCATTGCTTGTGGTTGTAAACTTCTCTTTGTCTCTTTGTTTTTGCTACACACTATGCACATGAATCAATCTGTTATGCATGTCTGAATACAATGTAATTGTTGTATTGAATCATACGGCTAAGGTAGAAACATAAAATTCCTAGTGTACAAACGAATATGCAAATGCCACCACATTAAATATTTGGTACAATTTTCTCTACGTGTTTCAAAATAATGTCATTGTTGTATTTGAATGATAACTGGTGGAAATTTATGATTTTGTATTGGGAAAACCCTACATGTATGATAATCATGATGTGTATTAAGCTATTCCTTAGAGTGTTGTTGGTATTATCAAATCAATTCCATTATGAATTGTTGTGCAACCACTGGTCATTGCTGCCTCATTTTATTTTGGAAATCTCAAGCTTCGATCAATATTCTTGAGTGTCTCATTGAGACCACCAAACACACATGTTTTCATAATAAAATTATTCATTCATCTAAGTCTAGTGGTATTTCAAGATGTTTTTAACCATAAATAGATAGATCACCATACTACTTAACATATGCATCTTAGTTATACTCTTCAACGTATGCATTCCCTGTTGTTATTGGTTATGGTACAAACTATAGTTCACTAGTTTCAAGTAAAGATCTAGCATGCTTCAACAAATTCCACATCAATCCTTCCAAGAAATTCCAAATTAAGAGCACTCATTAATGCTCTACTTTTTACAACTCATGGAAGAAGAGGTTTTGCATTCTTCTTACGTGAGGATTACAAGGATAGAGCACATCAAACCAATCCACTTGCAGTTGCATTGCCTAAAGGCCCTAAAGTTACAATGATACATTTGAAATTGTCCCAGCCCAGTAACTATATTATCAATTTATAATTTCCAACTATAATATAAAATTATACAATTTTTATTAATCAAAGTATTCATATGAGATATATCAGAAATAACATGATTACATGTATATATGATTGATAAGATTTTTTTCAAATAAATAACATATCCAATGTAGTTATTATTAGACTAATATGTCACCAACATAGCAGGAGCAACCGTATATGAAACTAAATCAAATTTCCCTGAATGAGTTGACATTTTGAAGACTAGGTTTTCCATTGTTCAAAAGTACAGATATGATACTTGTAGAAGCTTTCAAAACATGATGTGTTCCTACTGTAACAGCTCAAGCATGCTTGTAAAAAAAGGATTCTCTCTTTTTTCTATACCTATATGTCTCTTGTCAAACTTTCACAACCCATTCAGCAAATGATTATATTTTATTTCTTAACAACTAACTCTAGGATGTATTCTCTACCAAAATAACCCCGTCAAATATTAGTCATCCTAAATTGAATATTTTCTATTCAAATAGAATAGTACTTAATATGTTGCAACACATTTTCTACAGGTTATCAAAGTAATAGTTCCACTAATCGTGGATCATAACGTGGAGCAAACACAAAGTACGTACAGATGGTTTCTCCATACCAAAAATTTTAAAAATCGTACAGTCTATCTTAGCAGGCAATCGCTACTCCTTTCTACCACAATAATATGCTTTTCCCAACTATTGTCCTATTTTTCGAAATGTGCCTATTGATATTGCTACTAATCCTAGTAAAAGATACCCCTCAATTTATTTTACTACTGCTATGCAATGTAGTAGTCTTCTTCTACTTCTTTGCAAAGATTATTGCCAAATCCTTTGCACCCAGAGTATAAGTAGCCAGCCTCCAAATCTAAACCCAAGAAAATAGATACATACCAAAGTTAAGCTTAATGTTTCATGATAACATTCTTCAATACAAGTAGATAGTACAAAGAAGAAACGGACACAGTTCCAAGGCAATCAAGTTCTCAAGAACCTGCAAAAGCAACTCAAGTAACTAAACAAGTTACACTGAATCAAAAGGGATTCAAGTACCGTAGAAAGAAAAAAAAAATATAAAGGTGTTAGGAGACGCCCATGGGGTTGTTTTGTCGTAGAAATTAGTGAGCCTGGATCTAGGAAACGTCAATGACTTGGAACATTTGATACGATTGAAGAGGCTACAAATTCCTATGAAACAACTACTAGGTGCATGGAAGGAACTAAAGCAACTACAAATTCCAATTATATTATTTCAAACCCATGGAATTTCTCTAAAGACGCTTTGTTGTCATCTTACAAAGAGGACACTACAGCCAAAGCAAATCAACTTTTCGTTGAATCTTCCAAATTAACGAAGCATCCACCATTTGGTTATATGTGTAGTAATTCAACACATATGATACAGAATTTTAAAGCTGAAGAAGTAGCAACAAATGATTTTCACTCAAATACAGGTTTATTGGACGAGGTAATCTACAAATACTTTCCAACTTCACATTACACCAATGATATTGATGACAAGTGGGAGAATGGTAGTACATATCAAGTGCCAATTGGAAAAGTTGACAACTTGATAGACACAAATTATGAGTGTCTTTACATGAACCATGTCAAGGGTATAATTCTTAACACCAAGTTTAGATATTAGTTCCCTATTCATATTAGTTCTATATAATAATAGTACGAAACAATATATTGTGTCATTGGATATTGAGATTTTATGATATTGTTTTTGAAATTATTTCTTACTAATTAATTTTCTTTGCCACAATCTTTGTAGATGATGGAACAATTGTTGAGAGTTTTGTCAAGCAATCTCCAATGTTGTTTGAATGTGCTAGCGTTTCCAACGAGATGAACACAACTCAATTCAAATTAGGTATTAAGTGTGTCCTTGAACATCCCCACGTAGATACTAAGAACATTCACAATGGCTATTGTTTTGTCACCAACAAACCTGCTAATTCCATCGCCATAGAACAACTGAGCCACTGTGACATTTGTTCACAAACTGCAATGGAAGTGCACAAAATAAAGACTAAACTACAACATATGGAGGAAAGCATAAAATTATTGATGGAGTATCATGGAAGAATTATGCAGAAATCTACAACCATGCTCTCCTTTTTTTAGAGTTTGAATCTGTAGAGACATGCAAAAGTGCATATAATTTTGGAAACTTTGGAAATATGTATAATTCCCTTGAAATCACTTTCTATTTCAAATTACAATTCTAAAAGCAAAATTCAGTTTAACAAAATGATTTTCTTCAGATAGTTTTCTAATTTGATTTTTGAAATTTTCTATTTCCTTATGCTTAAATTTCCTTGTATATGCATGTCTTTAAATATTAAGAATGCAAATGAATGTAAAATTTTGTTGTCCATTTCCTACTTTTCAAATGCAATGTTTTCTTTCCTAAAAATTTGAAATCAAAGATCATTTCAGTCAATATTTTGTACCCTTATAAAAAGTCCACTTGCTTGATACTTTTTACTGAAATTTATGCATTTATGTTTAACTCTTTTCCAACTTAGATTTATGCAAATAGTATTAACTAGTACAAATATCTACACATTTCCCTACTATTAGATATTAACAAAATAAGAATAGTAATTTACAATAATTTTAAATCCAAATATATTGTAATGACATTTGGAAATTATCTGTTGCAGAAGGCGAACAACTAAACAACTAACAAAACAACAAAAAAACTCATTGAAAGCCAAACAAGTAAAAAAAACTAAGGTATTATTAGACATGGAAAAACAACAAGTTATAAATGTAGATAATTACTAAGTCAAAATTAGAACTCAACCCTCCAATATTGATATTGCATTAAAATGCGAAGAACTATATAGAGTGAAAACATTTCAGTACAATGTAGGAGATTTTTTATTTGACTCACTAGAACTATTACTCAACTATCGTTACACATCAATCCAACTACGAAATGGAACTATTGATTATTTTCTGAGTTGTCTTCCAAATAATGAAAATGAAGCAAGAAAGTAATATAACTACGAATTGGATCCACAAAATCTATGCCAATTACACGGAGTACATGATCGTACAACATATTTTTGAAGAATGCGATTATCTGCAAAACCAAGTTCACCTAACAAAGAAGTTGGACTATGGGGAGATGTATTTTTTATTAAATGGCTATCCAAATGGCTAGATATACAAATATGTCTTTGGTCAATGACAACAAGGGAAAAGTATTTGCATTTCAACAAATCAGCCCTTGGAGAGTCATTCTCAATTCTCTTTCATGATGCAAATCCTTCTAGTGGACACTTTAAGCCACGTCATAGTATTCAAACACAATCTCAGAACTACCAACCATCAACAAAATTTCATCAACTTAAACAACTAATTAGAAATAACAATCAAAATCAAAGTACCAAACATGTCAAACAAAAAAAAAATCAAAACAACTATCACAAATACAAAAATAAGAAATGATAGATGTAGATAATTATCAATTCAGAGGCCAAACTCAAGTTTCTGACATTGATATTGTACTTTAAAAAGGATTATTAGAATGAACAATTTAAAGTACAATGTCAAAGATTGCTTGTTTGACTCAGTAGAACTCTTACTCAACTTTCAGTACACATCAATCCAACTATGAAATGGAACCATTGATCACTTCTTAACCTACCTTAAAAAAGGTGAAAAAGAGGCAATTAGATCATACCATCATGACTTGAACCCTCAGGCTCTACATGATTTACACAAATTACATGATCCTCAAACATATCTACGTAGAATGTGATTATCAGCAAAGCCAAGTACAATTGACAAAGAAATTGGACTATGGGGAGATATATTTTGTATTCTTTGGCTATCCAAATGGCTAAAGATACAGATATGTATTTGGTCAATGACAACAAGTAAAAATTACTTGCACTTCAATGAATCGATCGATTCGGACTCATACGCCATTCTTTTCCACAAGCGACTCCTTTTGTTGGACACTTTGAACCACTTCTATCATACCAAACACACAATCTATACCTCCAGGCACCAACAACATTCCCACAAATTAAACAATCCATATCAAATAATAATCAAAATCAAATATTAAATCCTATGAAAAGGAAAAAGCCAAAGAATTTCAACATTACTTCACTCCACAAAATCAAGATGCAAATACGCAGCAACTCATCAGTGATCTCTACAATGTCAAAAGAGAAGACTTCACTCTCCCCAATAGCAATATTCGAAAAAACAATCCAAGACACACCAAAAAATGCATGTGCAATCTGTAAAATGTTGTATTTCAACAAATACATTAGGCTTTCCAAAGACAAATACAAACAAACCTGTACTACAAATTAATACAATCTAATAATCCAATTTTGGAAAATTCTATTTGTCGAAAATGCCTTACATCATTGAAATAATCCATGCTCCCCAAATACACAACACCACATAATATTCAAACAAATAGACCATTCAAATATGTATAGAATCTATCGCAATTAGAAGAATGGCTTGTCTCGTGCTTAGAATTGCATTTTCTCAAATTTGGGAACTAGGATACAAAAGATCTCAGATAGGATTAACTGGTTCCATCATTAATGTTCCAGTCAACATGAACATTATTCATAAAGCAATACCACAATCTATTGATGAAACATCAACAATTGTTGTTTCTCTTAAAAGACAATTGGAATATAAAAATGCATTCCAAAAAGGCATGGTATGACCAAATACTATCATGCATGCATTGACCCAATTAATCAAAACAATGCTTTACAAAATGGAAAAGGTAGAAATAAAAAAAAAATTGGGAAGAAGCATTTCGAATCAATGATCAAGATGAAAACAACAATGAATAAAAGTACAACAAAAAGTGACACAGACCATCAATATCCCTCTGAATCTTTAATCCATGGATTCATAGAATCTAGATCTATACATAAAATGCAAGACAAAATTATAGAAATAGTACCTGCACAAGAGAATTCTCCTATTGGAATCTTTAAAGATAAGTATTCTGAAGAGATGAATTTCCCTACACTATTTTTTGGCAATACACGTGACGATGACATTATCAAAAAATTCACATACCAAAAAATTGCACAATGGGAGTTGCTACATTCAAATAGACAATTTTCCTACCACATAACAAACTTATTTTTCAAGACCATTAAAATACTCATACAACAAGTTATGTCTATAATGTGGATAAGAATTCCTAAAGGTCAACTAAAAGGAAGAAAGCTATTAGCTAAAGATGTCAAAGGAAAACCTAACCTAGAGAAGATACTCAAATTAGACATTGGCTATATTGATTTCAAAAGGATAAGAACATCTCCTAATTATTTACAACTTTAAAAAAATGTATTTGCAATGATACGACAACTAGGACCACCTACTTTTTTTGTTACATTTACTAGTGCCAAAAAAAATTGGGATCCTCTAACTAATACACTTGAACAATTACATAGTACAAATCAATCAAGATTACAACAATAAGAATCTTATAGCCAAATTCAAAATCATAAATTCACTCTTATCAAAAAAGATCAAGTTACTTGTGCACGCTACTATAGACATAGAATAAATGCAATCAAAAGATTAATATGTACAGATGATTCTTTCTTTGGAAATGTCTTAGACTATTTCTCTATAACTAAATTCCAAAATCATGGAAATGAACATGATCACTTTCTTCTATGGATAAAAAATGCACCTATCTATGGCAAAGATAGCAATGCAAATATTACAAACTTTGTAGACAACTACATAACTTGTAGCACAGAACATCTACAACCTGATATAGCTATATTACACAAGCATCATCATACAAAGCAATGTAGAAAAACAAAAAAATCCACATGCAAATACAATTTCCCATTTCCACCAATGGAGAAAACTATAATACTCGACCCACTAATAGACAAGAATGAAGATATAATTTCAACTACAAACAAAATCTTTTCAAACTTGGAAAAAGCAACATATGAAACATCCTTCTCTTTTCAAATGTTCCTAGATCAAATGGGTATCAATGAGGACAAGTATATCATGGATTTAAGATCAACACTTCATAGGCCTACACTACGGAACAATAGTTTTGCAAAGAAAATTCCACAATTATGGAAAGAAAATACAGATGCACAATTTGTTCTCAATGCATATGCAGCAACAATGTATTGTAGAGCTCTTACATGACAAAGGTTGACAAATCAATGACACAGGCATTTAAAAGAATACGTAAAGACCACCAACATAATAATATTGTTGCCATAAAGATGATAACCAGACTCGGAAATGCTTTACTTAATTTGCAACAAATGTCCTCACAACAAGCTGCTCACATTGCCTTATCCCTTCCACTAAATTATAGCTCAAGGAAATGTGTATTCATTGATACAAGGCCCAATAATGATCACACTTTTGTTTTCAAATCGGCCAAACATATAGCCAAAGAACTAGACGAATCAAAAAATGTTATTTGTGAATATTTAATAGACTACTGTGTAAAACGCCCCCCAAATATTTTGGGCATATGTCTTATAGAATTTGTAGTAGAATTCAATAATAATGGAAATAGAATCAAACCAAAGGCAAAACCAAATGTTATATGATTTATCAATTTCAATAAAAATATTGATCTAGACAATCATTACAGAGAGAAATTACTGCTCTATGTCCCCTTTACAATACATGAGAATGCATTGAAACAAAATTTCAGTTCATGGAAAAACCCATACATACATCATGAGAAAACAATTCAGCTTAACCGTGCAAAGTTCAATTACAATGTCCACTCTGAATGGGGTGACATCAAAAAATCTATACATGAGCTAAATGCTAAAGATGAAAGCAATGCCAATGACACTTTTGTCACACACAATAAGAAAGATTAGGAACAATATGACATACAAGTAGATTTTCAAACTATCAACCGCATCAACTTAAATAGTAAAAGTATCAATACAATTTAAATTATTCAACACCCTCAAATAATGGAAAACAATGAGTACTAAAAATTACGACAAATGTTAAACAAAGAGCAACAAGCAATTGTAAAGGACATAGTATTAAAAAAAATGAAAGATATTAAAACTCCACTACACTTATTCTTGACAGGTGGAGCTAGAAAAAGGAATACTTTCACTGCAAAATCCATATTCCAGGCGCTTCTCTGCATCTACAGTAATTGTATTGACAATGACCCAGACAAGCCTAAGGGACTACTTACTGCTTATACAGGAAAAGCAGCATACAACATAGGTGGAGGAACACTACACTCAGCATTCCACATACCTTTCAACAAATCAGATTTCATTCCATTGAATACTAAAACATTGGATACAATGTCAAAGCACTATCAACAACTACGTGTCCTTCTCATTGATGAAATTTCATTAGTGGGTTCAACATTTCTATGCTATATTGACAAGCAATTACGATATATAATGCAAATGCCAACTGCATACTTTGCAAACCTTGATACAATATTCTATGGAGATCTTTACCAAGCACAACCCGTACTTAACTCTATTGTATTTGAAAATAAACCAATAGTTTCTGAACTAATGCCTTACAATTTCTAGAATGACAATATAAAGTGCTATTCTTTGATCTCCACCATGCGACAAAGAGATGAAAAATTCATAGTGATTCTCAATAGAATTCGTGTCAGATCACATACAAATGACGATTTACATTTTCTTAACCACAATTGCTTACGCCTGCCACCAATGGACCCAACATTCCCTTTTCTCTTCTATACACAAAAGGATTTTGATGAACACAATAAGAAAATGCTATCAACAATTCTTGGAGATATCATTTTACTAGATGCAAAGGATGGACATGAAGATAACTACAATGGAATAATATCATACACTCTTACAGCTACTCTACCAACTCAAATATGTGTGAAACCAAGCATACTTGTAGAAATATATGTTGGAAACAACAATACACAAGATGGTCTAGTGAATGGATCAAATGGAATCTTCAAAGCATATACAAAACAAAATGATTTAGATATAGTTTGGATCAAATTTAATGACTCAAAAATTGGCCAACAACAAATAAAAAAATTGGCACACTATTATACTGAAAACATTAAGAAAGATTGGGTACCGATACTTTGCATTTCTAGGCCCATCCACACATCAATCACCAAAAAAAAATTTACAATTAGAAAACAATTTCCAATACAGTTAGCTTGTGCAAGAACTATACATCGATCTCAGGGACTTACAATGGACATTGTAGCATTTGATCCAACTGGGATTAGACAACATGGAATAACCTACACAACACTATCATGAAGAAAATCGATCCAATCATTGTTTTTTCTCAAGCCTCTAAATGAAAAAAATTCAAAGTGAAGAAAAAAATAGTCCTTGAAATGCAACGCCTTCAAACAAATGCACAATGGATATTTGAAAATGAAAACAAACTTCCTAATAACATCCCACAAACTCGTATGTGCACATTGAACACTCGTAGCTTACATGCACATTTAAATGACATTATAAATGACCACGACATAATGGCATCTGATATCTTATGTTTGCAAGAAACACACATGCATCCATCAGAAACTAACAATATATTTCAAAATTTCAATTCCTTTGATCTATGCAACATACACGGCATACTGACTTTAGCTAAAAAAAACTTAATTATATCTAAAACAACACAGAACATTGAAGCCTTCACAATAACAATAACTCAAACAAACTTCAAGTTGAATGTCTGTAACATCTATGCAAGACCCAACACTCCAATTTTAGAAGTCCTAACAACGATTGATAGAATAATTACACATATAAACACACAAAACATCATTTATATTATAGGAGACTTCAATATTGACATGAATATAGAAACAAAAAAGAAAAAATTACTCTCTAATCATATGGAAAAGAAAAAAATACAATTCATATTAAACCAAACACACACTATAAGCAAACCACTAATTGACCATGTCTGGTGTAATTCAAAAACACATGCATCTTCCACCTACAAATTGGAAGCATACTGGACTGATCACCTTGCCACTTTCATAAATTTCAATCCTAATCAACAAAATTAGTAGACTTGTGATTCTCACTAACCATATATATAAATATTGATCATCTTGTAAACCATGAGTACATTTCTATCATTATTTTGAATATGCAACCTATCTAAACTCAAATGCTTCTTTGAAAATTGTATGCTTCTTTCTACATGTTTAACAAATATACTAATGCATCTTTACACAAACCTGTTAGATCTCAGTTGTGTTTATGTTTTGTCCTTGATGACAAAATCTCTTTCAGTTGGTTCATGTTATTATGACACTTCTTTGATGTCTCTTGGCTATTACAGAAAGATATCTATTATGATTCAAATTCATCGTGATGAGATTTTTGGTTCATGTTGTGAATGCTATCTCCTTGACTGACAGAGTTTGAAGTTGGTTTCTTTGTCAGGATGGTTCTCTTTGCATATCAGGCTTACACATTTCGGTGTGAGAATGGCAGGGTCTCCCCAATCCACTTTGAAATGTTTGTGTTGCCTATCGGCAAGACATTTCTGATGTCATGACTATTGAATTTATCATACTGGCTACTTTCGGCGTGACATTCTCGTGGTCTTGGCGGCAGTGGAAAGGTCTATGGGCATGAGTTGAGTTCACCGCTGAGAGGTCTTGTCGAATAAGTTGGGTCTCACCGACTAACTCATAAGGTGGTTCATCGGAGTAAGATATCCCTATCAGCATGTTGTTTCATCGAGCTTTTTGAGTCTTGGCAACCGGCACAAGAATGATTATTTCGGCAAGAGCTTAAGGCTTCGGCGAAGGGTCTTAGCGAATGTGCAATGTCACACTGACCACCGCTAGAGAATTGCATATCGGTAGGACTTTCTAGAAGTCTCGGCGAACAGATTGCTCGTCAAGGAGAGATGTTCTCTTCGGAATAGGTCTTCCCGAGAGAGATATGTCACATCAACAAACTGAGGTTGACAGATAGCGATAAAGATGCTTTCGGCATAGGTATTGAATTGTCTCAGCGACTTAGTGGTTAAGGCTTTTTCGATGTGACAAAGTTTTTTCTCCAAGAGGTCTCCCTGAAGGTTGTAGGTTATCGAAAAGCACATAAGACAAAAGGTTTATGTCGGTGTGAGAACATTAATATCTTGGCGATCTATTGTGAGCTCGGGGCTTTCGGCAAAACAAAGTGAATTCTCTATAGGGTCTTCCCGATAACGAAGGGTCATGGCGAAAGCCTCAACTGAAGGATGACATTTGGTAAAACAGAATTTTTTCAACGAAACGTCTCTCTGGCAGTTGTATGTCAAAGCAACAACCATAAGGTTGTCTAGAAACGTTAAAGTTTCCTTCGGCATAACGTGTCATCGATGGAAATAAAAAGGAATAGGGAAAAAATTTTGAGTTCATTCTTTTAGCTGGGTATCGAACCCTAGCCTGGCCGCCATCATGAGTGTTTATGTTTCTGATGTTGTTGACTATAACAGTTTCTACAAGTGGTTTATGGAAGGTTTATTTGGTGCATTTCTTACTGGAAGCTCAACAGTGGTTGATGGATCCATGGGAGTTATAGATTTGTCTGGTATTTTTATTTATGCGTTTCATACTACTCATATTGGTTTATTATCACCATTTTCTTTAACTGCTCTTTGCATCTCTGTTACTAGTATGACAAATGATGTCTTGATTGAATATTGTCATTTATGCTTTAGAGGTTATGATTTTCTGTGGTGGACAGTTGTGCTTTTTATGCAGTAAAATGGACTCATATGTTACAGATTTGTTGAGAACGGCTCTTAGCTAGGTTGGTTGTTCTGTCGTTACTCCTGAAGACAGTTACCTATTTGGAAGATGTATAAATAGAAGCAAAAAACTATGTTTTTTGTTCGGTTGTTGTAATTCTGAGATTATCATTCTTTGGATGTATGAAAATGTATGGATAAACTCTGCAATAAAATCTGAATAACAAGATGCATAGATTGTAAATTTCTTCTCTATGTAGTATTTTAGGGATTCAATTATTGAATCTTTAAGGTATTCTGTAGACGAGAAAATAGAGAAACATGTGCTTAACTGAAAACAGAGAAATCCTCTAAGTTATTATTATTGTTCAAAACATAGTTTGAGGGGTTGGTACTCCTTGAGATAGATATCTCTAAATGAGGGGCTGGTGCTCCTTGAGTGGGTGCTCAAAAATCAGCCTATAAGGCTTTGTGAACAGTTGATTAAAAGATTAAGCCTGGAAGGCATTTCGGGAGTGGTTTTTATACCCCAGGAGGGTTTTCCACTCGGAAAATTTTTGTGTCTCTTTGTTCTTCTGTGTTCTCACAGCTTTACTGTGTTGTTGTTTCAGTTCACTATTGGGATCATTACTTTTCTCAATTTTGTTTATGAATGATTACATTCAACTCATGAATGAATTAATCAAAGTAATATTGAGATCAAATATGAGCTATGTTTTTGAATTTTTTAAAATTGGTCAAATCTGTTAAGTCACCGATTCACCCCCCCTCTCAATTTGAAAGAATGTGGTTGTCCCACCCCCTTATTTTTTATGAAATCAGGAAATGGTGGAATATTGATGTTCTGGGTACTGCTATGTTCAGAATTTCTAAAAAACTAAGAGAAGTTAAACACAAATTAAGAAGCTATAAAAAAGAGTGTAGACATGCAAAATTAACATTATGCATTCGATCGGATTCAGTCAAATTAGGTCTCACATTAGGCCCATTCATCACTTTCATCCATTCATTAAATAATCTCATTTCCTAAGGTCATTTATCAAATAAACATCATCATCGGCCTTTTAATAAATCAAACATCATCACTTTAATTAAATAGATCAAACATTTATTTAATTAAATCCATATTTCATCCTTTTCTGATTTAAATAAATCAAATATTTAAATCCTAAAGGTCAACTCACCTAATCAACATTAAATCAGCATAATCATCATCTATTTAATCTAACCCTGATTAAATGCTAATCCCATCCCACTTGCATTCTCTAGATATCTCCACTTGCACAATAAATCAATTTTATTGATTTATTAAAAAACCTCATTTTCCCTCAACATGACAAGTCAAACATGGCATTTATTGCTGTTTTTCTTGTCCCCCTCTCAAAATTTATTGCAAATTTGAATTCAAATTCTCCCTCTCATGGGCACTCTTCCCAAATCTTGCACAACCATTGACTACTCACCATTTGACAAATGTCATCTTCTCATTAGAGGATCTTTAGTCCCACATTCACCATCTTGGCCAATCTCTCATCAACAAAATCTATAAAATAAGGCCTTCATTCTCATTCATGGATCCAGAATTTTATGCAAGGTTACTCTCTTGGTTTGAGAAATAATCTTGTTCTTCATCTCCATTGCAATACATCATCATTTTAGCTATTGATCAAGGGTTGGGAAAGGGTCACTAGCACATGTGACACCAATCCACTATGGAATAGGTAACTTGCTTTTGTTTTCATAATGCTTTAGTCTTTCTATTATCATTTTTTGCATTTGGAAGCATTCACAAGGTATTTCATAGAGGCATTTTGATAGATTTGTAAAATACTAACTCCTACATGAAGTTTAGTGTTTGCAGATTTTAATGGATGCCTACAAAGAGTCCTTTGGAAACATTTTTGGCATTACATCTGAACTTCAAATGGAGCTTGTGGAGATCCAGGAAAAAATTCGGAGGGAAGGATACATTGAAACTAATAAGGCTAAAGAAAATTGAGCTGCTGGTGAAACTGCATGATATAATTGTTAACACAAGGATTTGCACCCAAAGTTAAGCTGAAAAACTTATTAAATCCTCTGCACATGGGACTATTCTTAGGCTGTGGGTATCCTATGGTGAGAATAGACCTCTAGGTTTTGGGTTGGTTCCCTTTGGATTTACTTGAAAAACTGGTTTTAAAATAGAGGTAAAGGATAGAAGGATAAAGAAAATACTAAAACTGAAAAATGGCGATTCACCAAACTGAAAATGATTTGAATCTGCTTTTAAAATCTCATAAGATAACTCAATCTAAAACTAAAGGATTCATAACTCAATCAAGTATGTCTTTCATAATTACTTCATTTGATAGGTTTCTATGATTGAATTTTGTTTGAAAGAAAACAATAATGTTTTCATAACAAGCATTCCACAAAATGTATGAAACACAATCAATGACCTACACTATAACATATTGAATCTAAACAAGACATTGATTCAATAGGATTAAAAGAAGGATTTCATGGAAATCACAAAAAAAAAATCCAAATACTTACACACAATACATGCACAAGAACCATCTGAGAAAGAATGACAAGCTTCTTTATTGAAAAATCTAGGATATTCGCATTACAAATCTCAAGTAATCATAAGTTACAAAGTATGAGTGATATGCCTCAGCAATCTCCAAACCAAGAACTAGAGAAAATAAGAAAGAAGGGGACTCATAGAAAAGGCTCTCATAATTTTGGCTCCAAGAAAAATGTGTTGTCCTTCCTCTCCTTCAAACAAGGCATGAAACTAAAGATGCTCCTCCAAATATGCAAAAAGAGTTGTCAAATCTCAAACAACTCTAAAGGGTGGTATGAAATAGAAAATCCCTCAAAAAGAGGATCATAACTGAATGTAACAAAGTGCTTTCTGCCTCAAATCACTCCTTGACTCAAGTCAAATCAAAAGGAACTCAAAACTGAAAGAGAACTCCTGATTTGGTGCTCCAAACTCCCTATCTTTACTCCACATGTTGGCACTGATTTCTTAACCATCTCTATGACTCATACAAGTCATTTAAAGCTCAATTTGAACTTCTATTTGAATTATCCCATCATTTGAAATTACATTCAAATTATTTTTCATTTGCATTTTAGAATATCATTTATTCGAAAAAAATTTATAGTTCATCATTTTGAATAAAGATTACAATTCTTTGAAATCTATGCAAATTAGAAATTAGTAATCATCCCCTATTTTTGCATTTACAATAATAACTTTTATTTAAAATGATTTATAATTAACCATTTAAATAAAGTTATACAACTTTGAGTTAAATGCCTAACCAAATATTTAAAGTGGTGATTTTAAAAGTTTCATTGACTTAGCTTAATGAATAAAGGAAATTCAAAAGGCATCAAAAATGCCACACACCAAAAAGAATGAATAAAGTTTTCAAAAAACTTAAGGCAAAAAGATTGCCTTCCATCGCACCTTTTAGGTCTTGAACAAAACCTAAAATGAATGAAGTCATGTTCATTTTACATTATTTTCTTGCCGTTGGCTGAGAGAAACGCCACCATGCACAAACCCTAGCCACGTTTTTGCTGGTTTTCACTGTATTTCAAGCCATTTTTTGAAGATTCTGGAAGATTTATGGTAGAAATACGAAGGTAAATAAACTTATCTTCAAATTTGGAGAATTTTCTCTATCTTTAAAAGCTTTTGAAAGCTTTTCTCAAGCTTACAAGTGTAGCTTTGAGCATTTTCTGATACCTTGTTTGTTTGTTTCTTGCTTGGCCGCCATTAGCATACTTTGTTTCGAGCTTTTGAAGAGCTATAAATTTCTTCCTTCTTTCATCATTTTGAAGGCTTTCTAGAAGACTAAATGCAAACCACACCTGGTGAGTCCCTAATCTAAGCAACTTTTTTAAGTATTCTCTCTATAAATCTCTTTATTGTTAGTGTTTTTGTCTCTCCTGGCCGCGGCCATACTGCATCTTGTAGACATCAAGATTTTCTTTACTAGGTTATTCAAAACCTGTACCTCCATTTCTCTTCTATATTTCTTACGGTTGTGAGCCTTCACAATTCTAAGTGTTTTCTCTATTTTTATTTGTAGGCCATTACACCACTGTTGCACAACTCAGCTAATTATGCATTTATAATGTCTAAGCATATGAAAAAATTCAAGCTCTTTAAAAGAACATGGAAAATGACACACATTATTAACAACAATATTGTGGTGCATTCTTCATTTCTATAAATCACTACTTTTCATGTTGTTATATGTAGCTTTTGGAAACATTACTTATTGACTATCACTCTTGTTGATTGTAATATTGTTATTAGTGCAAGCATCACTTCTTTTTAATGTTCCTGTGGTGGTAGTGAACTAATGTATGCTTTTAGAGTTTGCACCTTGCACCATAAAGTCTGCTCTCCTAGCAATGTTTTGATGTTGAGCATGAATTGTTCTTCATAAGTTTTGACTGTTCATAACCTGACTGCCCTGCTAATTGTAGCTCACTTAGCTGTTTTTATGATGACTTTTCTTGTTGATTGTAGACACTATGTATAAAACTGTTGTCTAACATGTAGACTATTATGTTGAAACAAATTATGATTATTAACTGTTGAAACTCTATTTTCAGACCCTGTATAATGTATTCACAGCTTGACAATGAATTTCAAATGATGTGAGAAAATAGAAAGTGGCATATTTTTTCTTCACTTATTACTTCAAAGAATTTTGAGAAGTAAATGCTCTATTTGTACAAGTCTTGTGATGATACTTGCAGCCTATAACAAAGAAAATATGATCATCTCTAATATTAAATATATTGTATATACTCCTGATATCTAAACCTTGTAATCTTTAATGACACGAGGTTAGTGAACTTCTTGGGAATCAACAATTTGTTCTCCATATACTTGATTTTGCAAATATTTTGAAGTAAATTCTGGAATTTCTGCAACACACAATGTTGACTTCATGTTATTCAAACTGTTGGTATTTTTGTCCTCATTTCCTTCTGTAATTCTTTGAAGAGATGCTTAAGAGATGTTTCATGAATTCAGCATGTATGCCTACTTACTATCATTAATAAAAACTGATATAAATGGCTCTGATTACTTTTCTTTCATATTCTAGCAAGTGTTATTATCATGAGCTGAGCTCCACCCTAGTGGGAGCCACATTTAACCCCACTCATTTCAAAATTCAATAATCAACAACATTACATTTCATATTTTTGCACATGAAACAAACCAATTTGCAAAAATAACAGATTCAATGATTCCTTTTGATGCTTGAAACTGGAAATTTTTTAAAGTTAATCATCTGGTGAATGCTTGATAAGATGTAAATTTCATTTCTATTGGTAATGTAGGGATAAGGTAGAATTTGATTCCTCACTGCTCTAACATCACTCCTCACAATTTTTTAGGTAAACCTTGGAGCTGGAGTTGAACCTGATACTGGAGTTGAAACAAGATCAACACAACTGCAACGATGATTCTTCATTCCAGGCAATGATGAATTGCCTTCTTACCCTATTTTTACATTATTTTCAGTTGTGTGATTTGCATTACACTTGTATTCAACATTTGATTAAGAAATCAAATTAGGCTACTCCCATGGCTTGTGTGGGATTATAGAACATATTTCTCTTAATAAATCAATTGTTCATGATATGTAATGATTTCTGATCAGCAATCTGAGTTTTTTTTTTTTTATTACATAATGAAACAACAAAATTGCAATTGTTCTGAACAATTATTTTGTAAACAAAATGAATGATTTCTTGCATTCATGTTCTTAAATCTGCGATGCCCTTTTGATAATCAATAGTAACAATCATTGTATAATGAATGAATCGGCTTGAATGTTGTTCTCCAAATGAATTTTTTTATCATTTTCTTTGTTAGGATTGTTCATCAGTTTAATTTAAACTGGTTGAATGATTTTGACAAACCAATCCTAAACACTCCTTTATTCTGAAAAACAAAATTTGTTGGATAATCTGACACCAAAAAATTTGTACTACAGCAAATAATTCCCCCTAAACTTCATTAATTTATGCGGGAAGCAAAAATTAATAACATTTTTGGCGACCTCTCAGGGGTGTTTTCCTGCTAAACAAAATAGGCTAGTTTCCTTGCTTATCTATTGGGCATGGAGTCCACTTCAGCTTCTCTCATACTCAAAAAATTTTACAGAATTGACTTTTGCTATAACTGCTTGTAACTTTGTTGTTATTAGTTATAGTTCCATGGGGCATATATTTGTTGTTGATGACATTGAAGTTCTATTCCATGTTATGAATAGGAAGTATTTATCTCATTGAACTATAGCTAGTAACATCAGATTTAAAGCTTTTATTCCCTCCCAGCAAAACTCAAAGTAAATTATAAATTGTGCATAACAGCACTTAGGGAAAACTTCAAATGCAACTAATCTATGTGTAGAAGCACTTATTGACATTTAGAACCTATTGAAATATGTACAGATTAGATCCTACCTCAAAAGCAATGCTTGAGGTGAATCCCATTCACTGGGATTGGCTCCACTTCACCATCCAACTTAGACAATTGGAAAGCATTATGTTACTTCTTTTCAGTAATGATATAAGGCCCACTCCAGAATGAATCAAATTTGGAGTGTTTTCCAAGTCTGCTTTTGAGTTCATCCCACTTTAGCACTATGTCACCTTCCTGGAACACTCTTGGAGATGCCTTTTTATCAAATGATCTTTTCATTTGAGCTTGATGTTGCTCAATATTTTTCATTGCTTCAGCTCTGACCTCTTCAAGTTCGATCAGTTAGGCCAATCTTGTTGTCATAGGCTCCTCTTCAATCATATCAAGCTGATTTACCAGATCAAGAGTTGGTAGCTCAAGTGAAATAGGCAGCCTTGCCTCTTTTCCATACACAAGAATGTATGGTGAGAATCATGTTGATCTTTTCGATGTAATTTTGTCAGCCCACAAAGCTGATTTCAACTTGGTATGCTAGGCTCTCTGATTACCTTCCATAATTCTTTTGATGATCCTTAGAAGGTTCTTATTAGTGGACTCGGCTTGTCCATTTCCTTGAGGATATTAGTTAGAAGATGTATTCAAATAAACACCATTTTTAACAGCCCACTCAGATATCTTAGTTCCTATGAAAGCAAGTGCATTATCTGAAACAATAGATTCAGGAACTCCAAACCTGGTTATCAGCTCTTCATAGAAGTTTAGAACAACTGTCTCATTTGCCTCTTTGAGTGCCATAGCTTCAGTTCATTTTAAAAAATAATCAGTGGTTGTGAGTACCCACTTGTGCCCTGCACTTGATGGTGGTTTTATGACCCTAATGAAATCTAAGCCCCATTTCATAAAGGGTTGTTCAATTTGAACTGGTTGCAATGGAAGAGCTGCTAACTTTTATTTTCCTACAAACATGGCACATTCTTTGCACTTCCTTATCCATGAATGAGCATCTTTGAATATGGTAGGCTAGTAATAGCCTCCTTTTATGATTTTGAGAGTTGTAGCTCTTGGAGAAAAGTGTCCAGCAGTTGGTCCTTCATGAAACTCATGTAATACTTTGTCAATCTGGTATGCTTCAATACATCTAAGCAGTATACCATGAAAATCTTTCTAAAACAGCAAACCATTCAAAAGAACATAAGGTATTGACTATAATCTAAAGTACCTTCTTTTAGATTTATTCAAACCAAGAGGACACTCACCAGTTAATAAGAAATGTGACATGTCTTTCACCAACCTGTAAAAGTTACAGGTGCAACAATTATTTCCTCATCCTGATGAGTTAAAACAACAGTTTCTTCTTCTTCTATGTTGCTATCATTATTCTTTGTAAGTTGTTCACAGAGACCTTTGCCTCTTATCAGCTTGGTAACCTTGATTTCAAGGTCATATTCCATTACCTTAGTCACCCAACTAGCTCTTTTGTTGTTCAGATCTTTATTCAGTAGAAATTCTTTGACTGAAGGGTGAGCAACCAGCAATTTAATTATGTTATTAGATAGCATATGTCTGAATTTCTTCAAACTCCTGATAACAACTGAGACATGTTTTTCAACAAAGGAATAGTTAAGCTCATAGTCTTTAAGACTTTGACTGAAGAAAGCTATGGGCTGCTCTAGCTTTTGATCATTTTCTTGGACTAGCATGGCTGCAATATTATCAATATTACCATATGCATACAGAATGAAATCCTTTGAGAAATCAGGATTTAACAAAGTAGGAGCAGCTGCAAGTTCTTCTTTAATAAGTTGAAAGCTCCTCTTTCCTTCTTTAGTCCAGCTAAAAGAAGCATTATTTTTTAACATTGAATTCAAAGGCACTAATAATTCAGTGACATCTGGAATGAATCTTCTTACAAAGTTGATTCTACCCAAGAAACTTTGAAGACCTTTTTTGTGTGCTAGTAAAGGAAGAGAAAGGATTGCACTTACTCTCTCTGGATCTATCGAAATACCATGTTTTGATACAATGTATCCAAGAAATTTACCTTCATGAATAGCAAACACATATTTCTTTGTGTTGAGAGAGACACCAAACTCTCTACATATTTCAAAAATCTTTCTTAAGTGATCAAAGTGTTCATTTGAATTCTTTGAAAAAACAGTTATGTCATCCAAATAAACTAACACTATCTTATCCATAAAACCTCTGAAAGCCATATCCATAGCTTTCTAAAAGGTAGCTCCAGCATTAGATAAACCAATGGCATCCTCTTGTAAGCCATTGTACCCCTTTTAGTTGTAAATTTTGTCTTAAACTGATCTTCTTCCTTAACCAGAATCTTATTATATCCTGAAAAACCATCTAATAAAGAGAATCTTTCAGAACCAGAAACAACTTGAAGGATTTGTTCCATGGAAGGAAAAGGATGATGATCTTTTAGGGAAGCTCTATTAAGATCTCTAAAATCAACACAAAGTCTTATTTCACCACTTTTCTTTCTCATAGGTACCAGATTGGATACCCAAGAGGTATGCTTAATTGGATAAATGATACCACTCTCAATGAGTTTATTCAATTCTTTGACCATGAGGGGCTCAAGCTTGGGATTGAGTGGCCTTTGTTTTTGTCTCACAGGCTTGGCATTTGGCTCAAGTTCAATTGTATGCTGGGTAATAGAAGGATCAAAACCTTTCAGATCTGAGTATTCCCATGCAAAGACATCACTAAATTCTTGACATAATAAAATAAATGCATGCCCTTCTTCTAAAGTGCATACCTTACCAAGATTTAAAAGTTTGTCTTTGAAGATCTCAACATCTTCATAATGATCTTTAATCTACAAACTGGATTTCTCCTTTCTGACTTGATCATCTGTATTGAAAATAAATTTCAAAGTAACCAAGCCTTTGGGAATTTTGTTGGTTTTCAGTTGTATGATTTGATCTTCATACTGCTGTTTGAGTTTCTGCTAATTATCATTGGAAAACTTTGCTTCTTCTCTCAAGAAATTGATGATTTTTTGGTCACTATCAAAAACTTGCCAATGTTCATTATTGTCAGGAATTGATGACCTAACAATAACTTTTACATAATGTTGTTCTCTTGAATTACTGATATCATTTGGGATATCATACTGAGCACCTATGGCTGCTAGTCTATCAACATGATTTTTTTAATTCTGGGAATTGACAACAAATTAAAAGCTTGAAAATCTTCAATAAGATCCCATACTCTATGCTTATAAGACTTGAAGAGATCATTTTTAGTAGTATGGATACCTCTAACTTGATTAAAAATCAGTTTTGTGTCACCAAAGACTTGTAAACAGCAAATACCTCTCTTTTTTTCCCACTGAAGACCATGAATCAGTGCTTCATACTCAGCTGTATTATTGGTGTAGCTGAATGTGAACCTGAATGTAGAATAATATTTCTCACCAGCTGGAGAAATAAGCATGCAACCACCTCTAGCACCATTTCTACTCCTTGAACCATCAAAGAATAGCTTCCAAATTTCATTTGTTTGTTGATTTGTTTGATGTTCAATAATTTTTTCTAGATTAGGCATAACATAATCAAATTCATGCATCATATAAATTCCCAAATTTACCTCTTCAAGTTGTTCATTTGAAGAAATTTGATCATTTTATGTTGCCCAATCATCCAACAGAATATCTAGAATGTCCTCTATTTGAGTTGTAGTCTCATTTGCAGTAGTAATGTCTTGATCAAACAGAGCACAATTTACAGCAGTTGTTGCATTAACTACACTTGGATTATATGGCTCAATATGATTTTTAGCAACAGGTTCAAATTTGATAGTGACTTTGGTTCCATACCTAGTCCTAAATAACATATGATACCAATCAAAGGACAAGTATCCTCCAATATTAGCTGTGAAATCATGATACAAACAGATTGCGAAGTCTGGAGGTAACTCTATGACATAAACATCCTGAGGTATTGAAAATTTTGGACATGTGTGCAATGTAAGACTCAGATTTTTCATAACTCCAACTATTTTAACAGCAGTACCATCTAGTTGAACTACCCCTTTTTCTAATGGCTCATACTTAATTCCAAGCTTGTCTACAATATGCTTGGGCATTACTGGGCCCTAGAGTTGAAATCATGCAGTTATGAACTAAATGTTGGCCAACAATTAAAGAAACATAGAAAGGGGGTGGTTTAACTACCTTGGTAGGTTGTTCTTTATTTTAAGGTGAGTCATTAGTAAGCACAACCTTAGCAGGTTGCTGATCAGATACATCATCAGACAGAGAAAACTTTGACAGAGCTTCATGTAAGAGATCCTTTTGTCCAAGAAGAGCTAATGAATCCCACATTGAAACACTAACATTAGTCTTCTTCATATTCTCTAAAATATTAAAATTACCAACACCAACCTTCTGTTTTCCTTTAAGAACAACAATATTTTTCTAAACTTGTGTTGATTGGCCTAGTATTCCATGTTGATCTTTTCCAACCACAAATTGTGTTCTTGGTAGAACTTGATCACTTTGTGAACTTGTGGAAGGCTGACTTTTGTCTCCATCAATATGTTGTCCCAAATCAACATCCCTTTTCTTACTCCTTGTGTTGGCTGCTATAGGGTTACTTGACTGATTCTGTGTATTGTTAACTCCACAAAACTCCTCACCTTTCCAGTTCATGAAAGTGACATCTGGATTCCCTTGGTATGCATCAATGAAGTGTTGATCATGAACCTCCTGTGATGAATTCTTTGGAACAGCAACACTACTTTGCACCATTAGTGCTTGATTGAGAATTCCATTAGAATAAGTAGATTGGTTATGTGGCTGATTACATGGAAAACACCATTCTTAATCAGCAGCCATGTTGTTTTGTACAGGTACTACCTCCTTAGATGAACTAGGAGCACTGGGATTGTAA
Source organism: Sequoia sempervirens (assembly GCA_007258455.2). Lineage (NCBI taxonomy): Eukaryota > Viridiplantae > Streptophyta > Pinopsida > Cupressales > Cupressaceae > Sequoia > Sequoia sempervirens. The sequence continues at coordinate 150,869,611 of VDFB02358134.1, read as the reverse complement.
GGCTAGAAAGGCCTTTGATTGAAATTATTCCTTTTAATCTGAGGGTTGGACTGATACGAAGCTTGGTAAGGGGCTTGGTATGGTGGCTGACTTTGCTGCTTCTTGATATTAACTAGCTCATTACCAAAGGTCTGTAAGGCCTTTTGAATATTATGATTTTGCTCTTTTATGCTAACTAGTTCCTGAAACTGATTAGGAATAGCATGCTCTTGAGTTGCTACTTGTGAATTAAAAGCTGGAAATGTTGGAATAGCAGCTACAGTAGGTGGTAAAACTGGGATAATTGGTTGTATATCAGCAAAATAAGGCATAGGAGGCCTAGAGGCTAACTCTCCAGCTTGAATTAAATTATTTTCTACCCTAATAGCTATATCAAATGTTGTTGGTAATGTATCACCTCCCAAAGACTGAATCAAAAGTGCAATTTCACTATTTAATGCTTTTAAGTAATACAAAAAAGCATGATCATTTGATGGCTTTATTGTGGTTGGAACTCGATTCTAGGTCTTTATGAACCGATAGTTGAAGTCCATCAAAATTTCATGTGGTGCTCTCTTGATGGTAGTAAGCTACTCCACCAATGAGAGATGGTCTAATTTATCTTCAAACTATTTGTTCAGCTTCTCTCCAAGTTGATCCCATGTTGTAATTGAATTGACTGGTAACCCTCTAAACCACTGAAATGCTTTACCCTTGAAAGAGGCTGCCAAGAGCCTTACTGCAACATCTTGCTCAGTTATATAATGTAAACCACACAACGAAGCCACATCTCGAATGTGTTCAATGACTGTTGTGTGATCTTCACCAGTAAAGAAAGGTAAACTTTTAAGGGCTACAGCTGGAATATCATTATGATGGGCCAAATTCAAGGGGCTTCCTTGATCAAATGAAACAAAAGGTTGATTCCTAGGTGGAGGATGAGCCATATTGATGATTAATGGTGAAGTTGAACCACTAGAAATAATAGAATTAGCAGAAATTCAAACTGCAAAACATACAAATAGTGGATTGTTGAAGGACGAAACAAGGCTTGTTGTTGTCCTAACAATTCTGGTACTTTTTGCTGGTAATTTTGAATGTTCTACAGACTCTGCTCTTGATCTTCTTTGATAACTTCTCATATGCTTCTTCATTGAACACTGCTGAAACTGAGATCCAGAGTCGCCAAGTGTGAATTTTTCTTTTTTAAAGACTGAAAATTGTTGCTCACACTGTTACAGCAGCAAAATAAGCTCTTTTTGAACTAATAAAATGGTTCAATGTCCCACCAACCATGCCAAAATTGTTAACAAAAGGATTTGCACCTAAAGTTAAGTTGAAAAACTTATTAAATCTTGTGCACATGGGACTATTCTCAGGCTATGGGTATCCTATGGTGAGAATAGACCTCCAGGTATTGGGTTGGTTCCCTTTGGATTTACTTCAAAAAATATTTTTAAAACAGAGGTAAAGGATAGAAGGGTAAAGAAAATACTAAAACTGAAAAATGGTGATTCACCAAACTGAAAATGATTTGAATCTGCTTTTAAAATCTCATAAGATAACTCAATCTAAAACTAAAGGATTCACAACTCAATCAAGTATGTCTTGCATAATTACTTCATTTGATAGGTTTCTATGATTGAAGTTTGTTTGAAAGAAAACAATAATGTTTTCATAACAAGCATTCAACAAAATGTATGAAACACAATCAATGACCTGCAATATAACATACTGAATCTAAACAAGACATTGATTCAATAGGATTAAAAGAAGGATTTCATGGAAATCACAAAAAAAAAAATCCAAATACTTACACACAATACATGCACAAGAACCATCTGAGAAGGAATGACAAGCTTCTTTATTGAAAAATCTGGGATATTCGCATTACAAATCTCAAGTAATCATAAGTTACAAAGTATGAGTGATATGCCTCAGCAATCTCCAAATCAAGAACTAGAGAAAATAAGAAAGAAGAGAAGGACTTATAGAAAAGGCTCTCAAAATTCAAATTTGAATTTTTGCTCCAAGAAAAATGTGTTGTCCTTCCTCTCCTTCAAACAAGGCATGAAACTAAAGATGCTCCTCCAAATATGCAAAAAGAGTTGTCAAATCTCAAACAACTCTAAAGGGTGGTATGAAACAGGAAATCCCTCAAAAAGAGCATCATAACTGAATGTAACAAAGTACTTTCTGCCTCAAATCACTCCTTCACTCAAGTCAAGTCAAAAGGAACTCAAAACTTAAAGAGAACTCCTAATTTGGTGCTCCAAACTCCCTATATTTACTCCACATGTTGGCACTGATTTCTTAACCATCTCTATGACTCATACAAGTCATTTAAAGCTCAATTTGAACTTCTATTTGAATTATCCCATCATTTGAAATTACATTCAAATTATTTTTCATTTGCATTTTAGAATATCATTTATTCGAAAATGTTTTATAGTTCATCATTTTGAATAAAGATTACAATTCTTTGAAATCTATGCAAATTAGAAATTAGTAATCATCCCCTATTTTTACATTTACAATAATAACTTTTATTTAAAATGATTTATAATCAACCATTTAAATAAAGTTATACAACTTTGAGTTAAATGCCTAACCAAGTATTTAAAGTGGTGATTTTAAAAGTTTCATTGACTTAGCTTAATGAATAAAGGAAATTCAAAAGGCATCAAAAATGCCACGCACCAAAAGGAATGAATAAAGTTTTCAAAAAACTTAAGACAAAAAGATTGCCTTCCATCGCACCTTTTAGGTCTTGAACAAAATCTAAAATGAATGAAGTCATATTCATTTTACATTATTTGCTTGTTGTTGGCTGAGAGGAATGCCACCATGCACAAACCCTAGCCACGTTTTTGCTGGTTTTCATTGTATTTCGAGCCTTTTTTTGAAGATTCTGGAAGATTTATGGCAGAAATACGAAGGTAAATAAACTTATCTTCAAATCTGGAGAATTTTCTCTGTCTTTAAAAGCTTTTGAAAGCTTTTCTCAAGCTTATAGGTGTAGCTTTGAGCATTTTTTGATACCTTGTCTGTGTGTTTCTTGCTTCGCCACCATTAGCATACTTTGTTTCGAGCTTTTAAAGAGCTGTAAATTTTTGCCTCCTTTCATCATTTCGAAGGATTTCTGGAAGACTAAATGCAAACCACTCCTGGTGAGTCCCTGATCTGAGCAATTTTTTAAAATATTCTCTCTATAAATCTCTTTATTGTTAGTGCTTTTGTCTCTCCTGGCCGTGGCCATACTGCATCCTATAGACATCAAGATTTTCTTTACTAGGTTATTCAAAACCTGTACCTCCATTTCTCTTCTATATTTCTTATGGCTATGAGCCTTCATGATTCTCAGTGTTTTCTTTGTTTTTATTTGTAGGCCATTACACCACTGTTGCACAACTCAGCTAATTATGCATTTATGATGTCTAAGCATAGGAAAAATTTCAAGATCTTTAAAAGAACATGGCAAATGACACACATTATTAACAACAATATTGTGGTGCATTCTTCATTTCTATAAATCACTACTTTTCATGCTATTATATGTAGCTTTTGGCAACATTACTTATTGACTGTCACTCTTGTTGATTGTAATAATGTTATTATTGCAAGCATCACTGCTTTTTAATGTTCCTATGGTGGTAGTGAACTAACGTATGCTTTTACCATAAAGTCTGCTCTCCTAGCAATGTTTTGATGTTGAGCATGAATTGTTCTTCATAAGTTTTGACTGTTCATAACCTGAATACCCTGTTGATTGTAGCTCACTTAGTTTTTTATATGATGATTGTTCTTGTTGATTGTAGACATTATGTATAGGATTGTTGTCTAACATGTAGACTATTCTGTTGAAACAAGTTATGATTATTAACTGTTGAAACTCTATTTTTAGAACCTGTATAATGTATTCACAGCTTGACAATGAATTTCAAATGATGTGAGAAAATAGAAAGTGGCATATTTTTTCTTCACTTATTACTTCAAAGAATTTTGAGAAGTAAATGCTCTATTTGTACAAGTCTCGTGATGGTACTTGCAGCCTATAACAAAGAAAATATGATCATCTCTGAAATTAAATATATTGTACATATACTCCTGATATTTGAACCTTGTAATCTTTAATGACATGAGGTTATTGAACTTCTTGGGAATCAAAAATCTGTTCTCCATATACTTGATTTTGCAAATATTTTGAAGTAAATTTTGGAATTTCTTCAACACACAATGTTGACTTCATGATATTCAAACTGCTGGTATTTCTGTCATCTTTTCCTTCTGTAATTCTTTGAAGAGATTCTTAAGAGATGTTTCATGAATTCAGCATGTATGCCTGCTTACTATCATTAATAAAAACTGATATAAATGGCTCTTATTACTTTTCTTTCATACTGTAGCAAGTGTTATTATCATGAGCTGAGCTCCACCCTTGTGGGAGCCACATTTAACCCCACTCATTTTGAAATTCAATAATCAGCAACATTACATTTCATGTTTCTGCACATGAAGCAAACCAGTTAGAAAAAATAATAGATTCAATGATTCATTTTGATGCTTGAAACTGGCAATTTTTTAAAGTTAATCATCTGGTGAATGCCTAATAAGATGTAAATTTCATTTATGTTGGTGATGTAGGGATAAGGTAGAATGTGATTCCTCACTGCTCTAACATCACTCCTCATAATTTTTCAGGTAAACCTTGGAGCTAGAGTTGAACCTGATACTGGAGATGAAACAAGATCAACACAACTATATTCATCATTTGATTAAGAAATCAAATTAGGCTACTCCCACGGCTTGTGTGGGATTACTGAACATATTTCTCTTAATAAATCAATTGTTCATGATATGTAATGATTTTTTATTAGCAATCTGAGTTTTATTTTTTATTACATAATGAAACAACAAAATTGCAATTGTTCTGAACACATGTTTTGTAAACAAAATGAATGATTTCTTGCATTCATGTTCTTAAATCTGTGATGCCCTTCTAATAATCAGTACTTAACAATCACTATATAATGAATGAATCAGCTTGAATGTTTTTCTCTAAATGAAATTTTTTATCATTTGCTTTATTAGGATTGTTCATCAGTTTAATTTAAACCGGTTGAATGATTTTGACAAACCAAACCTAAACACTCCTTTATTCTGAAAACAAAATTCGTTGGATAATCTGACACCAAAAATTTTGTACTACAGCAAATAATTCCCCCTAAACTTCATTAATTTATGCGGGAAGCAAAAATTAAAAATTAATAACAATAATAGCTAAAGAGGAGGAGTTCTGGAGGAAGAGATCAAGGGTGTTGTGGCTATCAACTGGAGATAGAAATACTAGTTACTTCCATTTGTCTGTTTCAAAACACAGGGTTGCTAATAGAATTTCTCTCATAGAAGTTAATGGTATGAGATTTGAGGAAGAGGAAGACATCAAAAATCAAGTTTTCCTCTTCTTTAACAACCTTCTTTTGGAAAATGGGGAAATCAATCATAATGACCAAGATTTTCTACTAGAGGCTATCCCTAAGGTTGTTGAGAGGGAAGATAATGAAAAGCTTGCTGCCATCCCCTCTAAGGAGGAAATCATGAAAGTTGTCTTTTCTTTTGAAGGAAATAAGGCCCTTGGCCCTGATGGGTTTCCTATGTTCTTTTTTCAATGGTTTTAGGATATTGTTGAAAATGATGTTGTGAATGTTGTTAAGGAATTTTTTAGGTCCAGAAGGCTCCTTAAGGAACTAAATGCTAATTTTTTGGTCCTTATTCTTAAGAAACCTAGGGCTATGGAGTATGAGGCGTTCAGACCCATTAGTCTTTGCAACTCTTTCTATTAAATCATATCAAAGGTTTTGACTTCAAGGATCCTTTCTATCCTTTCTTCATTGATTTCCCCTCAGCAGAATGGTTTTGTACCTGGAAGGAAAATCTTAGATTCTATAGTCACTGTCCATGAGAATATCCATTCACTTGTGGAATCTAAAACTGAAGGGTTTCTTTTTAAGCTAGATATATCCAAAGCTTATGACCGTGTTGATTGGGATTTTTTATTTAAAATTCTTAGGGTGTTTGGTTTTAGCAGCAGAGTCATGTTCAATTGGTGAATCAATTGGTTACTATGGTCTCCACCTCTATTATTGTGAATGGATCTCCTTCCAGATTCTTTCAAAATTCAAGAGCCCTAAGAAAGGGTGATTCAATCTCTCCTATTCTATTCACAATAATGGTTGAGAGCCTGGGAAGGAATCTTAAAATATTGATTGAATAGAGGTCTCTTGTTGTTCTTAGTCCTTCATCTTCTAATTTGATTTTTTATCACCAACAGTTTGTTGATGACACTATGTTGATGGGAATATCTATGGTGAATGAGGCTAAGACTTTGAAAAAAACTTTGGACATGTATGAGAAGGCCCCTGGGTAGATGGTCAACAAATAGAAGAGCTCCCTTTTTTTCTTCAATACCCCTAAGCATAGACAGGTCAAGATTGCAAGAATCCTTGGTTGCAGAGTGAATCCTTACCTTCTACTTGTCTTGGACTTGAGCCGCTATGTCTTAAACCTCCAGATTCCTTTTGGTGTTTGCTAGTTGATAGGTTCAGAAAGAAGTTGGTGGGATGGAAAGGAGCTCTGTTGAGCCAAGCTAGAAAAAATCAACTTCTTAAAGCTTCTCTTAAGAACCTCCCAATTTATGCTTTAAGTCTTTCCAAAATTCCTGCTAAATATGTCGACGCCATTGAAAAGATCCAAAAAATATTCCTTTGGTCTAGTGTGGAGGAAAGAAATAGAATGCCTCTTATAGGATGGGATTTTGCTTGCAGACCGAAAACCTTGGGGGGTTTAGGTCTTAGAAAAATCATAATGATTAATAAGACTCTTCTAGCTAAACAAATATGGAGATCCTTCTCGTCTGTTGGAGAATGGAGAGATATTTTAAGTATTAAATATATGACCAATTGTGTGTCCCTCAAAGCATTGTTGGATTCTCCTATTCTACCTCGTGGTTCAGCTTGCCGGAATGATATGATTGCTGGTAGAAAAATCTTGGAATTAGGGATAGGATGGCACATTAGAAGTGGAAATCAAGCTAGATTCACAAAGGACAGATGGCTAATTAAGGAACCCCTCATCAAAATTGAAAGATTCAATAGATGAGCTGAGTTATGCAAAGCAGCTTTTGGGGAGCTTGTCAAAGATTATTGGTATGAAGGAGACTGGGTGGATTTGCGTGTGGTTAGTCAAGAGTTGGCTCAGCTTCAATCTTCCTTAAGGGTTGTCAATTTGGGACAGATTCAACAAGATGATATTCTTGTTTGGATGGACAACCCTTCGAGTATCTACTTTGTTTCTTCGGTTGTCTCTTTGTTGTCCCTTTCTCAAGCTCCCCCTCCCTTCTGGTCTAAAGCATGGATTAAACACTTGACTCCTAAAGTCAATATCTTCTTCTGGATTCTTCTTCAAAATAAGGTGCTTACAGTGAATAATCTTTATAAATGGGGATTTCCAATCCCGAACATATGTTACCTTGGCAAGTGTGAGGCAGAGTCAGCTAACCACTTGTTTCTCCACTGCCTGTTTGTTTCCATAATCTGGGGAAAATTATTAGCCCTCTGGAATATCTCTTGGGTGTTTCCCCTATCCATTGAAGATTTCTTTTCACAATGGAAAGCTCCATCTCAAAAGTCCTTCATTTGAAGGTTATGGGCTTTTATTTTCCCTTTTGTTGTTTGGGGGTGTGGAAAGAACGTAATAACATACTTTTCAGGGATAAGGAGATGTCAAAGACTAATGTTTTAAAAAAAAAAAATAGGCTTATAAAGGAAAACTTCAATGCGATTCTCCAAAAAGCTCTTAACCTTGAAGTTGTGGTGTGTACTCCCTATGATCTAATGATAGCATTTAGGATTAGAATATTAAAATGGATGTTTCTAAGGCATCCAATCCAGTGAAGAAAAGTAGGGAGGGTGTGTGTTGGAACTTTCCTCCAAATGGTTGGTCTAAGGCCTTCTTTAATGGCGCTGCGAAGGGAAATTTGGGGATGGCCAAAAGTGGAGGTGTGTTAAGGGACTCAAATGGTAAATTTATGGCGATTGTAGCCATTTCCCTAGGTCATCAAACCAACCGTGTGGTGGAGGCTATAGGAGCTTTTCAAGTTTTAAATTTAGCTCATAATTTGAATATAAAAAACTTATGGCTTGAAGGGAACTCTAAAAACATCATTGACTATCTCCTAGGTAGGACCCCCCCTCCTAGTCGATAAAGAATTGGATTGATGAATTAAAGTCTATTCTAGAAAAGTTTGATAAAGTTAAAGTATCACACATCTACAAGGAAGCTAACATTGTGGTGGATTACTTTGCGAATGAGGGGGTAAAAAGGAAAGGATCGAACCCGTGGCCAAATTTTAGGGATTTGGGAGTTGAAGTTAGGGCCTTACTGTATTATGATGTTACGCATGGGAAAGAGGTAAATATATTTAATTTTTAAAGGAAAAAGGGCTAAGTACATCAAAATCAAGAGATTTGATGGGGTCGTGTCATATTACTTAGCTGGGAAGAAAAAGTGGCACGCTTTGTGGGTTCATTAGAATGGTTGCGTAAAATTGCAATAGGAGCTCGACGCTAGTAGAGTCTGCAGCAAGGTGCAAATTAAAATGGGGGGACAGGAAAAGAGTTGAGCCAAATAGCTATGAGGTGCACACGAGGAATGCTAAGGTCTGGTTCTATTTCTGGAAAAACTTCATGGGCCTGATACTATGGCTACGGACTATTTTGAGAAGAACTAGAACAATGGAGAAATAATCCTCTTTGGGAGAAAAGTGAAATTGGATGAGCAAATTATAGGAGAGGTGACTGGAATGTCTAATGAGGGTGTGAAGTTTTATCACGACAGAAGGTTTTCTAACGAGGTGGTAATCAAATTCCCTAGAAAGGAAAAGGAGAAAATGAAACTGGTCAAATTTTCCAACTATTTTGAAATAGACACCATCAAGGCGTTGTGGAGAAAGGTGCTTCATGTCATAATGGAGTATATTACCCTGGACGAGAGATTTACCAGAGTTTATGGTCATCATTTTTCTATCCTTAAAACCACTTCCGCCATAAGGTATGGATTTCTCTACCTCATTATTTGTTTTGTTCATTGAGCAATAGCCTTGAGGACCACAAGAAAAATCCCAAGAGATACCCTATTCTTCATCGTAGTCTTATTAGGTTAATATATGAACACTATCAAAGCCTACCGGCTTTATCCAAACCGGTTGCCTCCACGGTGTTTGAGGACTATGAAACGGACAGTGGGGGTTCAGAGAATCAGCCTAACCAAGAGAGAATTATTGAATCCCACCCATCCTCTATGTTGTCTGGTAAGAAAACCCAACCTAGTAAACCACAGCTAGCTAAAGATAACCCTGAGACTTACCTTGATTTCCCGATCCCCTTAAAGAATCCCACGCTCAAGGGCTTCCCTGCCAATAAGTTGGTTTCCTACTCTGTGGACTCTCTGGAGGACAAAGCTGAGAACCCTAAAGCTAGCAGAAACTCTGTGTCTTCCCCTCTTACCTCTTTCAGAGTTGATGGTACCATATTTCCTAGCTCCCCCAATCTGGATGATGTTAACCTCATTTTTGATTGGGCTCAATCTGGCGATATTCTTGCCTCTGCCAAAAATGGCATTGGTGTCATTTTCAGGGTTTTGAAATGGGCCTATCAAGAAATTAATGATCTTAATCATAGAAATAGGGTTTTGAATAGCAATTTGGAGGAACTGGAATTGAAGTTGTCCGCTCTTAGCAATGAAGAAGGAAAACGGAAAAAGAACAATATTGGAACGGGAGAAGATGACACTGAGGACAAGTATAGGACTCTGGAAGCTAAAATTGTCAAAATAAAAAATAACATGAAAACTGTTGTGGAACAAAACCATAAAATGGCTAGGCACAATGCCATCATCATCAATGCTATGTCTAAAAAGTTGGAAAAGTCACAACAGGGCTCGTTGGTTGTTGACCTGGAAGAGGACAAGGATAAAAGCAAGAACGAGGACCTAGGTATATTGAAAAGGACCCATGCCAACCTTAAGAGGAAAGTGCCTCCTACTACCCAGATGGTCTAGATCTTAAACAAGGGGGTTTAGGAAATGAATGATTTGGAAGTTGAGACTGCGGAAACATTAAAGTCCAAAATTTAGTTGTTGCTAGCATTTTGTCTGGTCTTTTTGGGTCTTTTTTGTGGCCCTCGCTAGCTTTTTTGGTGGTTGTGGCTTTGTATTTTTGTTGTTGTCATTACATCCTTTCTACTTATGGTATCTTTGACAATTTTATCTTATGTTTGTAAACTTTGTGGTTTCGGGTCCCTGTAAAACTCATTTTTTCCTCTTTCAAAAACACCCAAAAGGTATTCAAAAAACAAAAAATCAATTTCAACTATGCTAATTCACTTTTCCAATGCTCAATATTTTCTATTATATTTTGTACAGATCAAAAATTAGAAGTCCCCATTTCATATCCATTGAGGATCTAAACGCCCGAAAAGCTAGAAACACTTTTGAAGGTGACATTATTGTAGTGTACAAATCCAACCTGGACAAATCCAACCAATCATGCGAATTGCTCTGTGCAGATTTGATAGATTATAAAGCTGAAATGACAATTACATTAAATGTTACTGGCCATCTTATCAAAGAACATGAAGATAAAATCATTCCAGGCTCAACAATACATATATCAAATTTCCAAATTGCACACAAAATAGATTATGATCGTGGTGACTGTGACTATATTATCATTTTGCAAGAAACAAGCACGGTTGATGTCATACCCCACCTATGTGAATAATATAAGTTCATACCAGAAATGACAATTCAACAATTACTTACAACAACAAATAACTATCCCATTGGGATGGTTGTTGCACTTGTTATCTCCACAAAAAGAACGGCATCACAATTTCTACTCGACATCAAATATGGTGATTCAGACATGGACAAAGCATAAGTACATAAATGCTTCATACACTTCTCCTCAACACTTTACATTCATTGCTTTCTTCTTTCTACCATTACAATCCATAGACTAAATCTAATTTACTCACCATTAACAAACAATTATAATGAGAGTTTCACCCAGTAGTTCTTAGAAATTGAATACCAGGTGCGATAAGACAAGTTTCCACCAATGTTATTCAAAAATATTGTAAGACAAAAAGAGCCAGACAACACATTCAAAACCGTCAAAGCAACATATATCTACAAACTAAACAACAAAAGAACAATGTAAAGGCTACAAAGACTCCTCCAATCAACATTTCAGGTAATCATTTCAAAATTGTTACATCGCAAAAAAAATTATTAAATTTTCTCCCATACATAACAATACTGTTTCCATATATGTTTCAGATACAGGAAATTTTAAAATTTTCCAACCCCTTGTCCAATCCCTTCCACGCATTTTGTGCCAAGTGCAACTTCAAGTTTGAAAATTATGGAACACTAGAAGACCAAGTTGCCTTTTGTGCAAGATGTAATGATGGCGTGAAGTATATATTCTTCCCTTTTTTAAAATTTGTTCTGATACCTGAAAACAAACAAATAATACATTGCTTTGCGGATAAATCCATTATGCAAATGTTACTACCTGACTTACACAACTCCACATACAAAGACTACATTGAAGATAAATCAGGCATCATCTTCATGTTACAAGATTTCTCTGCAAGGGGGAGCTTCACTTTGAACCATAACAATGTGATCATCAATGCCAGTCATCTTCAAGAATAACCAACAAAACATTAAAGGTAGGTAAAATATTCGCCTTCAATCAAGTTATCTCTATGCATGTTACTATTCACTTTATATTCTCATATAAAACAATTTCCATTTTCTAATATCCACATACACTATTTGCAGGCAACAAATGAGCTTGGAAAGGGAACATTATTGCACTTCTTCAATCTGCACACCACCTATAAACTTTCCTAGAATATTTAATTATAATAGTACATGTCAAATGCTACAAAGACATTTCTTTCTTAAATGTTTCATGTTATATGATCCCTATGACTTAATGCAAACTCTATAAATATATATTTCTATTTCTAATTATACTACATTGTGATTAATGAGATTGGACTAAATATTTCTATTATGTCACGTTTGAACACATTTAATTCCAAAGTTTATTAAATTTATAGATTCATTCTTTATGCATATTACATATTCTTAATATTTATTACTATATTTCAAAGATGTATTGTAAATTAACCATTAACTTGTTTTTCATACTAATTATTTTCACCATATTTCATGTCTACTCATTCGACTAAATATTTCTATTATCTCATGTTTCATAACATTTCAGTCCAGAGTTTATTAGATTTATAGATTCATATTTTATGAAAATTAGACATTCTTAATATGTTTTACTATATTCAGATGATGTACACATTAATCATTAACTTATATTTCAATAAAATTATTTTTTCTACATTTCATGTGTATGAAAATCCCAATTATCAATAACTACATCAAAATGATGCTTACATATGTCTTTATTTCTACTAACTCTCCTCACCACCAACACACAATTTAACAATCGACAGGAACTTGACACAACTACATCTCTTGTTTATATCAATTCTGAACTGTCGTCTCTTATTGTTATATATTAAATTCAAATATTTAAATTTATTTGATAATTATATTTAATATATTTGAATTATTTATTATTATATAATACATAATCTAAATTTATTAATTTATGTTATTTTAATTATATTTAATAATTATAAATATTGTATTTAATATAATCATAAATTACATAATCTTATATAATATATATTATATAAATGATGACATATTATATTATATTATTAAAATATAATATATAACATATAATTATATTATTATATTATTATAATATAATATATAACATTATTATATTATTATAATATAATATATAACATATTATTATATTATTATATTATTATAATATAATTTATATAGTTTATTATACATTATATACTTATATACTATCTAGTTATATATAAATTAAATTAAATATAATATTCTCAATTTAATTTGGAGGATTCAAAAACAGGTTGTAAAGATTAAATGTTAAGATAGGTTTTTTTTTATTATTATATTGTATGGACCATTGAAAAATAAAATAAAAACATATAATAATAATATATAGTCTTGATTATTAATCTATTTAAACAATTTCATATATGATAAAATTTAATATGAAGAATATTAAACATCAATTATTAATATATTTATATAGGAATGCATGATATATTTAATATTATTAATTAATAATAATTTATTATTAAATAATAATCATTATCATTATATAATAGAATTATAAATATATACTTATCAAAACTATTATATATAATATAACCAGAAACTATATAATAGTTATTATATTATATTATATGATAATAATAATAGTTTGGATAGTATACTAAATATTAATTATAATATTCAATATTCTATAATAATGAGAATTATTGTATAATAATGATAATTATTGTATAATAATGAGAATTATTGTATAATAATGAGAATTATTGTATAATAATTAATATTAGTTAAATAATAATAAAGTAAATTAATATTATATATATTATATATCACTTAATATTAATATTAATACTTTATTATTATTTAACTAATATTAATTATTATTATATAATAATTGTCATTATTATAGAATATTGATTATATTATAATTAATATTTAATATACTATCCAAACTATTATTATTATCATATAATATAATATATAACTATTATATAGTTTATGGTTATATTATATATAATAGTCTTGATAAATATATATTTATAATTCTATTATATATGTGATATAATATAATCATAATATATTATATAATAATAATGATTATTATTTAATAATAAATTGTTATTATTAATTAATAGTATTAAATATATCATGCATCATTATATAAATATATTAATAATTATTGTTTAATAAATTCTTATTTTAAATTTATCATATATATTATTAAGACTATGTATTATTATTACATATTTTTTATTTTATTTTTCAATGGACAATACATCTCATATATATAAATATATATAATATTTAATATATAATTTATTATTTATTATACATTATACTATGTTATATATTAAATTTTAATAATATGATATATATTTTATTATATCATTTATATAATATATATTATATAAGATTATGTCATTTATGATTATATTAAATATTATAATTTATATTAATTATTAAATATAATTAAAATAATATAAATTAATAATTATATTATCTAATAATTAATAAAAATAATTCAAATGTATTAAATATAATTATCAAATAAATTTAAATAATAGAGTAAATTTAATATATAACAATGAGGGATGACAATTAGGAAATAATATGAATAATATATTACCGTCTGTTACAAAAAGGTAGGAGAGACAAATTGTATTTATGAAGGAGAATGAACCGAGAACTATTTGAGAAATGTGGATGAAAGAGGTGTGCAATAAATGAGTGAAACGGAATCAGAAAAGGGAAGGGAAGGGTATTGAATGTGGGCCCCACATGAAGCATTGACAAAGTCAAAGGCTTGGTGTGTGATACTTAAGCCCAGCCGCCAACTTTTGTTGTACTCATCGTATTTATTGTAACAACAAGTAAAGGTGTGAGAATAATGAAAATGGTGAAGGATATATGTGTGTGTTTGGATATGAAGTCTGACGCTTCATGTTTCAGCTTCCTTGTTTTTTTTAATGTACAGAGGAAAAGTTTGGGTGTTTCGTATTCATTAGTCCTACCAGAATTAATATAAATTTTTTTGATGGTCGCTTAGTCTGAGATATATATGAATTATTTTGTGTCTCTCATAGTTATTGTATATTTAATACAATAAAATGTAGTGTTGTGATAAAAAAAAAATCTAATAATTGCTCCCCCTTAGCCACTGCTTTACTTAGAAATTGACAAGAGTATTTGAACCGTAGGTCAATACAAATAAGATTGATGATTCAACTTGCTTTCCTTCCTTTCTCCAAATCCTTTGCATTTCCTTTCTTCCTTCTTCCAAATCAATGATTTGATCATGCTTCTTAGTCGGATGATTATTTTTTCTTCTTCTGTAGTTATTAACAAGGTGTTTTGGATTGTTGCACTTACAACAAACAACATTCTTCTTTTCGTTCTCTCTTTTATTCAACTTATCTTCACACGAACTAACTTTATATATGATCTTCTTGCACTTAAGATATTTGTCAGAGAATGATAAAGAATCATTCATCTTACTTTTGCAGTCCTTTGCCTTATGACCAATTTGTTTGCAAGAATAACAGACACCATTGAAAGATAAATACCTTTTACCATCATGTTGTTTGACAGGAGTTCTTCCAGAATTGTTTTTTAGATCCTTGATTTGTCCATCTTTGCACTGAGTCTTCTTATCAGTAGATTATTTTGCTTTAGAACAATGTCCTTCCTCAAACCTTAAACCACTCTTATCCGTTGTTGATCTCTGAGAAGTAATAAATTCATCAAGCATTTTCGAGCTTATCTTAAATTTTTCTTCAAAACGTCTTGCCTTTTCCAGATCAGATCTCAAGATTTATGCTTCTTCCTCAAGCTTTATGCATTCATCCATCTTCCTTTGAATTTCAATTTCCTGACATTCTTTAGTTCTTTTCTTTCCATCCAATTGTTGCAGCAAGTTGGAGACAATTTCATCTGCCTTAACCAATAGATCACATGCTTCAACACTTTTACTTTGCAACTTTTCAATATACTCATTCACTTTCATCAAATTTTCCTTCAGATCTTCTATTTCTTCTCAATATCCAGTAGAGACCACTTCTGGAGGAAAAAATTTCTTATATAATTCAAATTCAAGGACCTTCCTCAAGTTGTTAGGCTTCTTCTGAGGAACCAAGCTCTAATACCAATTGTTGAACATCTGAAATACTGAGAGGGGGTGATTAGTATTCCATAAAACCATTCATATAAAACCCATCTAACCATTATCACAATTTTGACTAAATCACCAAGAGAGAACATAGAAACAAATTAATGCAACCATACACATGAACACCAGGATTTTTACGTGGAAAACCCAAAATGGGAAAGACTATGGTAAGGGTTAACTAACAATATTTTATATCCGAATATAAAATATTACAAGGCTCGCTACCAGGACTCACTATCCTTAAAAAGACTCATTTCCTGAATACAAAAGATGGTTGACCGCCAAGATACAAAGATAGTGGCTCACTGCCAAAAGATTGAACTGATAGGATACACCTTCAATGTGCAAGGTTCAGTTCCAATGAAGCTTGGAATATGAAGTATTGCCTCACACAGTAGTTGCTCAACAAATCTATTTTGATCCATGACTGATAAAGCATTTAGGCTCGAACCTTTCACCTACACTTCACACTTCACACCTCTTTCCACTTTCCACTCTTTCTCTCTTATCTCATTCCTCAAAACATCTTATATATATACAAGTATATCTTGATCATCAATTAGGTCGACCTAATTAGATGAAAACAAAATAATCAAAACTCTCTTTGTTGGTATCATAAACATTCTATCAATGTAGTGCATTGTACCAAGTTGGCTAACATCCATTAAACATAACTAGTCTCCATAATGTATTGCATATGCTAAGTCGACCAAGACTATAACACAATTCTCCAAACCAACAAATAATCCTCAAAGAAAACACCTTCCAGATTTGAGAACACATTAATTTCCCATCATACCACCAACATAGAGACTATCAACAAAACCATAGCATAAGAATATTCACCTTAATAAAATGTGGAGTTTCCCACACAGTATGCCGAGCAAGGAACAATAGTAGAATACAGAGTTGACCTTTGTCAAAGATAATTTTTTTCTCACAACCAAAAATATCTCAAGATCTAGGATATAGCTGTCTAAATGAGTCACGATAACATGGTTAAGATATTAGAGTCATATCAAATCTTGCGGTGAATTGAAAACTCAAATACCAACATACTAATCCATCACAAAAGGGAATTACTAGTAGAGAACAGCTTTCAGTAAACCAAGTAGACTTCTCATAGAGTTATCACCATGTTGACATCAATGACAACATAGGAACAACCAACACAAACCATCCATACTTCATGCTCATGTTGCAAGGCTTCGTAATGCCAACATTATCAACTTGAGGGAAGGCTTTATAGAGGCATTGCTTGTGAAGTCAAAGTAAAGCTAGTTGCTGAAATTGGGAAGTTGTGCATCATTCAGTCAATTGGATAAGTGAGTTGCAGGCATGGGGATAAATCTTCCTTTAATTGTCTTATTTTATGAAGGATTGATTCTTGAATGCTTTATTTAGTCTATTGTGATTACTTGCATTAGGGAAAAATAATATTTGCTTTGAAAGGAAATTAGAAGTTATTTACATGTTATTTTGTGAAGTGCTTGTAATTACTCCATAATAGGAGGATTTTTTTTCATAAGTATTAATATACTAGTTATGATTAAACAAGGGTAGCTTAAGGGTTACTCGTAGCTAAGTTATTTGATTATAATAGATCATAGCTAGTAGGTTACTCCTGGGTTTGTTAGTCCAATGAAGGGAGGGAAATTTTATATATGCTTTAAGAGTAGAAATACCCTAGAGTATGTAAGATTAATGATAGGTTAATTTTGGAGTTGAAGATTACCCATAGGAGGGATTACCTATGCATAGATTATAGTGGTCTTAAGTCAAAACGAGCTTCAGTAGTGTAAGTGAATAAATAACCATCACTCAAAGTACTAAGTGAGAACATTTTGGCCAAAGTAGTGTGATTTCCTTTGGCTCCACTATCATCATGTCCATGTAGTGCATGCTAGTTCTAGATTGTAGGGTTACAAGTTCTAGTCATGTAGGGCACAACACTAAGCTCAGTGTGGTTGTCATATGGGGTTACTCAACCAATCTCTTTGTCGAAGGGTAGGGTCATATATCATATGATAGATGTGTGAGGAATTGCATATGAGTCTATGGTTGGTGGAAAAGCGCTTGAGTGATGCTTCTCCTCCTCAGCAGGTGAGGGAAGACCAAGATTTTGAAAGGCAGATCTTGGGCCATTTATCTATTGCTCTGAAGCTCAATTGAGCTATGTATGTAATTGTGTACATTCTTAGAATATTGTAATTTATGAAATTATTATATTGAAATGGAATCCTTGTTGTGTATTGTTATGGCATCTAAGTTGCTAATTAGTTCTCAATAAAGAAAAGAATTTTTTTATTGCAATGGGTTGTTACATAGTTTATTTACTCACACAATGAAAACTTAGGAAAAATTACTTCAGTGAACAGTTGGCATGTTACAACCTAAGGGGCGTAATCTAGCTAAGGGGTTCTCCAAAGTAAAAGGATGAAATATACTCCCCCTAAATAAGAGGTAGAATAAAATTAATTTTTATATAAATATAAGGTAAATACATAAATAATATAAACATTCAAAACATGACTTAGATAAAAAGAATCTAAATCAAAAAATGTAATAGATGTACTCAATTAAATGTTTCAAAAAATAAAACAAATAAATAGAAATACTTAGTTGGAAATACTATAATAGATGATAGAACGTGACTCATCAACCATGTAAGGATATCAATTTGAAGATTAGGTGAATGTCTTGAATTAGTGAATGATTTTTCTATCAATTTGGGTCACTTTCAAGGCTAGGCAATCAACTCATGCATGTATATCTAATTTTTGTCTTGTGGATCTGGTTTGTGTCTATTGATTTGATATTTGCAAACTTTCAAAATGTTGCTTTAGATTGTGTGTTTTGATGTCCTCAATATTCCTTCACATAAATGCAAGTTCTATTGTTGATGGTTTAAACTTAGGGCTAATTTCCTCTTTTGTGTCAAACATGTAAGGATATCAATTCAATGGCTAGATAAAAGATTGTGGGTAGCACTCTCTAACATGTAAGATGCCCTAGATGCTTGTGCAATGCAAATTATCTTATAGATGCTCATATTGATCATGCATGCAAGTAGTAAATGATAGCTCTAGGATGTGACAAATGGATGATCTAAAATGAACTAAGGTTACCCTTTACATACTATACTAACAATCACAACCAAAAAAATTCACAATTTAAATTGACAGACAATCACAAAAAGAAGTAAAGTTGACCTCATATTTGAATTTAAATTTACAAGTTAGAGAATTAGTTCTGTTGAAAATTAGGATAAAACTTTATAGTGAAAATATGTAGATAATGTTATGCATCCAAATAAATAGATAGCAATAAATCATAGGTGTAAATAGATTACAATATAAACGCAAATCATAACTCAAGAATTGTGTGGAGAAACCCTTGCGGGAAAAAAACTCCACACCTAAAGAGATCCAAGACTTGTATTAATCCTTCAAATGAGTTATATCAATACAACTTCTCTCTCTGAATCACTACAACACTTCATGGCTTCAACAACCTGTAAATTAACTTGTTTTTCCTTCAACTCAAGCACTAAATATACAAGCATGAGAGAAAATACAAATCACAAATGGTTTCTAAAACCATTTAGGCATAAATCACAAAAATAAGAAACTTTCTCTTCCAACTTGTGATTTTATCCACTTCTTAGTAATATGCTCATGCAAACTATTATCTTCTCCAAGCTCACAAAATTAACTTCCCCTTTTTCATGCTCTTTCTAATTTGACAACTAAAAAATGCTTTGCAAGTTGTCATAATTACATTTAGCAACTTTCATGACAACTAAAAGATAATTACACATTGCCAATTAATAATTAATTAAAAAAAAAAATCAGCTGTTTACTCAACAATTCTACATATCTATAATCACTTTTGTGATGGTGGTAAGCAAGTGGTGGAGATTTACAACCCATCACTGGATTTCAGCCAGACGGATGTGATTCCAAGTGCCTTATGAACCCTGCTTTCTGATCTTTTCTGTCTACTGCATAATTGCCTTAAAGCATCGGATGTTTGTGTATCCAGATGAACAGTTATAACCATATATACATCCACCAATTTGTACTTGATGAAACAAAATTCCATGCTATGGAAGCCCTCCACTCCAATCGTATGATGTTAATTTATTTAAAGCAATTCGATGGCCAATTGCTATCAATAGGTGTCAAACGAAATCGTGCCACATGAGGAAGTAAATGGTGTTGATGACCAACTCTCTACTTTCATCCCATTATAGTCGATCATGTTCACAAGGAGATGAACGAAGTTGAATTCATTTCTTGAGTATTGATTGTTTCCATGGTACTAAGCTTTTTCCTAGATCTAGTGAATTGAATTGTAAGAATTTATGCTCAGTAGTACCACTGTAATCCTCTTCCACTACCATGATTTTTGCATATAAGATTTATCATGATCAACCTTTCTAAATCAAAACAGATAAAACTCAAAAAAGCACAATAACTCTAATTATTTTGGCAAGAAAGTTTAGTTATGGAAGGTTTGTATTGTTCCATCTTAGAGAGGGATCTAAAAAGGAAGGCTTACTAGTAATATTATAAAAAAAGATTCAATCTCAAATTTCAGATACTAAACTTAAATAGACAAATATCTATATAATTCCAATCACACATTCTTATGACGCATCTATTTATAAATTGCAAATGATAATTGTCATGCAAATGATAATTGTCATATGGTGTCCTCCAATCACAAAATGCCTAGATAGATTCAAATAAAAAAAAATTTCCCATTAGATCTCAACTATTAATAGTTGTCATTCTTTCTTATTTTTATAAACTTTACACCCAACTCAATCTAAAATATTTTGCACTTAAAATGCTTATGATTACACAACTATTTTTTAAATAAACAATTCAACAAATAGAATTACTGTCAAACTTGACGAACTCTATTGAAAAAATGAATTTCAAATAATATCCTACATAAAAATCTAGATGTAACATATAACCACCAATATAACACAAAATGAATCTCAAATGATAGCCTACATAAAAAATATAGATGTAACATATAACCACCAATTTAACACTTAATACACAAATGATCTTACGATGTTTGCACACAATATTCCATCACCCACAAATCTAAAAATTACCCTACCTTTTTTCTACTATCCTGAAAGTATCATTTCAAAAATGATAGGAGATTAAATGACCATGCCCATTGAACTTATGGGTCCAATTACTAGTAGCAGACACGCATGAAATGAAGTACGTGGGTGCTAATGCTCAAGCCATTCTTGACCATCGATAAATTGGCGGCCGAGATATGGTTTGACTTGTTTGGAAGAAAGAGAGGTTGCCCATGGCACTCGCCCTCTCCTGTCTGCGCCCGGTCCACTGCATTTATACTCACTGAACACAGCTGTCCTGTATCCCAATCAAACGCTCACTTTCTTAGATTTTCCTACTCACTATTCAATTGGGTGCAATTGACAAGAACAATAACAAATATTACCTCCTCCTGTAGACCATATTCCAGTCCTGCCATCCCACTGAATTTATAATGTTGTCGAAGTGGCAGAAGGAATAGACGATGGTAGAATAGTCACCCCATGCTCGTCCCAGATACACATTTCCCGTCCCCTTCACCTTACATCTCACAAATGAGAATCCTGTTTTGTTCTCTGCAGACGTCCTCTGCGACGCTGCAATGGCTCCGAATCTCGCCGCATTTACACGCAGTAAGCATTTCTGTAATGAAATTCAATTTGAAGGCTATTCTTATAATTTAAACGGTTTAACAGTTAAAAAAACTTATCTTGAACTGTTAAAAGAGCTGACCTTGTAGAGAGATCTGGCATTCCCACAGATGAAATCAATGGAGCCCACGATGGTACACTTCAAGAAAAAGTGCCTGCCTTTGTAATCGTAGAGGGTGTCTTGAGATCCCACCATTCGGCACTGGGTAATAAAAGCTTTGTCTTCCGCCACGAGCAGCGCAACCGCTTGCATTCCCTCCGCCCCTGGCACCGCCGGTGGAGCACTGTTCTGCATTAACAAAGGTTGTATCACACCCATTGGAACGCTACTGCAAACATAACAACCACCAGACATAAGTACCTCAAAAGTGATGCCTTTGGCACAGAAATACTGAGATTCGATGGTAGTCGAAGCAGAACCGTAGGTGCCCATAGGCTGCCCGTCCTGGCCTCTGGATGACGCGGTGTTGTTCCAAGTCAGAATTGTTTTTCGGATCCCTTCACCGATGAAGGAGATCAATGATTTGTTCGCCGGAATCCTCACCTTCTCCCTGCACACCAATCATGTAGGATGAAAAGATGGTTTTTTGTTTAACAAATACAAAGTTAAATTCCCCACGCACATGTATATGCCGGCCCGTATGAAAATCTTCACCCGCTTGGAGTTCCCAAATGGAATGGAATCAACAGCGCCCTGAACTGTCGTGAAATTGCCGCTGCCATCCTTAGCCACGACTATGATCTCACCAGTACGAGAGTTCACGTCATCCCGTGAAATCATGTAATTTGTGGCAGCTGAAGTTGGAGATATTTGGAGGAGGAAAAGGAGGATCAACACGGCCCCTGCTACACCATTTTCCATTGTATCCCAACGAAATATGGTGTGCCAATCCCTGCTATACGATAAATATGGTCTAAATCAGCTCAGCAATATTTATTGATCTCAAGACATAAATATGGTTTGCCAACTCCTGCTGTACTCATCGTATTTATAGTAACGACGAGTAAAGGTGTGAGAATAATGAAAATGGCGAAGGATATGTGTGTGTTCGGATATGAAGTCCGACGCTTCATGTTTCAGCTTCCTTGTTTTTTCGAATGCACAGAGGAAAAGTTTCGACGCTTCGTATTCATTATTCCTGTCCAGCATTAATATAAATTTTTGATGGTCGCTTAGTCTGAGATATATATGAATTATTTTGTGTCTCTCATTGTTATTGTATATTTAATACAGTGATATGCAGTGTTGTGATAAATTCATACAAAGAAAAATGTGTTTTCTTGTGGATGTAGTCATCTAATGAATTAGGTGTTTTATTTTATTTTTATATTAATATTGTGTCTTTGTTTATATTTTATAGATATTGGGTGTTTATTTATCTATCTTAATTTTAAAAATTGGTATCAAAGTCAAAGAGAATTGGGAAAGTTGTTTGCATAACAGGAGATATGGAGGAGACAAACAAATAGAGAATTGAGAAATTCTCAAGATAGAGTTTCATAATGTGGAAATTGTAGATTGAAGCTCTTTTAATCCAAAAGGATATTTCGATCATATTGGAAGGAAGATTGAAAAAGCCAATTGCAATGTTAAATGAAGACTAGGACAAACTAGATCAAAAGGTGGTGACTATGATCATTCTCTTTTTATCCAGCAATATTTTGTTCAATGTCTCAACCAAAAAAATGGTGAAAAGCTTATGGGATCACCTATCAAACTTGTATGAGATGGCCTCTACATCTAACAAGATATTTTTTATGAAGAAATTGTACAATTTAAAAATG
This sequence comes from Sequoia sempervirens, assembly GCA_007258455.2. Lineage (NCBI taxonomy): Eukaryota > Viridiplantae > Streptophyta > Pinopsida > Cupressales > Cupressaceae > Sequoia > Sequoia sempervirens. The sequence continues at coordinate 150,846,137 of VDFB02358134.1, read as the reverse complement.
CAAGAAGGCGGTACCCTCACAAATCACTTGAATGAGTTCAACAACTTTATCAATCAATTACATTTAGTAAGCATTACCTAATAGCTAGCAAGGAGTTGTTATGGTTTTTAGCAAGTTGGTATATGGTAAGAAGGGAAGTGTGCTAAAATTCAAAGATGTTTTTGGGATTCCTCTCACTAAGGACATGAGAAGAAAAAACTAAGGTACTTCATTGGGGAATGCTTTCATAACTACTAGCAAAGGAAGAACACTTGAATGAGGGAAGGATAATCAAAGGGGGAGATCAAAGTCCAGCAAAAAATCAATAGGAAAAGGAAAAATAGGTTGTTGTTGGTATTGTGGTAAGGAAGGCCACATAAAGAAAAAAATTTGGACACTAAAGAACAAGGTTGAGAACCAATCTAAAGAAAATGAGGCTAATAAAACCTATGAAGAAGACATAGGTTCTCTTACTCTGTCTACAAAAGACACCACTGGAGATGCTTGGCTACTAGACTTAGGAGCATCATTTCATGTGATATCATGTAGAGATCATTTCAAAAATTATCAAGCCAATTATTTTGGCAAGATTTATCTTGGTGATGATGAGCCTTGTGGTATCATTGGGAAGGGAGATGCTCTAATAAATATGAAAAATGACAATAGTTGGTTGCTCAATAATGTTAGACATGTTCCTCAATGCTCTTAGATGCAATGTTGAATTTGAGGCAAGTACATGGAAGGTAACCCAAGGACATTGGTGATTGTTAGAGGATGCAAATATGGTACATTGTATGTACTAGAGGGTCAAAGAAAAGTAGGAGCTACAATGATAGTCACACACCGTGCAACAAGGCTTTGGCATAAAAGGTTTAATCACATGAGCAAGAAGATTCTTCAAATCTTGCAAAGGAAAAACTAGCTTTGAGGGCTGAAAGCGGTAAATATGGAGTTATGCGATAATTGCATATATGGAAAATAGAAGAGAAAAATATTTTATATCAAGGAACATGAGAAGAATTCAAGATCATTGAAGCCAATGCACATTTGGATGTCTTTGGCCCCTCAAAGATAACATCTATTAGTTGGGTCCATTTATTTTGTTATTTATTTGGATGACTATACTAGGAAGCTTTGTGTTTACATGATGAAAAAGAAGTCTAAAGCATTTGGTATGTTGAAAACTTTCAAGGAGCGTGTAGAAAACCAAACTGGCAGTAAGATTAAGTGTTTGAAAATTGAAAATGGAGGTACTCGAATCACAAAATTCCTAGATGGATTCAAGTGGAATATGTTCAACCATGAATAGGTGTCATTCTTTATAATCTCTATAAAAATTATACCCAACTTGGTGGCCAAGACATGGGTAAGTGGCATGAGCTCAAGAGTCTTGTCAATCTAAAGCATTATGCACTTAAAACATTGGTGATTGCACAACCAATTTTTTTTAAAAATTATGACTACACAATGAACTTTTAAGTAAGTAATTGAACAAACGGACTTATTTTCAAACTTGATAGGTTATATGGAGAAAATTATTCTCAAATGATATCCTACATAAAAATAAAAACTACTAAATGTATGCATGTAGCCACCAATGTAACACTTAGTACACAAATGATCTTATGATATTTACATACAATATTATGTATAATTAGAACAAAATTGATCTGTCACCTAGAAGTCTAAAATTTATCATACCATTTTTGTATGCTTTCATAATTTATAATTAAAACTTCATTTCAAATATGATAGGAAATGAAATGAGCATGCTTGTTGAACTTATGGGTTTAATTGCTAGTAGTAGACACATGTGAAGTGAAGTATGTGGTGGTTAAAGCTCAATCCAATCTTGATCATTGATAAATTAACAGTCAAGATATGATTTTAATTGGTTGGAAGAAAGAGAGGTTTCCCATGGCACTCTCCCTCTCCTATCTATGCTTGTGCTTGCATTTATACTCATTGAACAAAATTGTCTTGTGTCCCATTCAAACACTTACTTTCTTAGTTTTTCCTACTCAATATTCAATTGGTTACAATTGACAAGAACAATAACAAATATCACCTTCTCTTGGAGGCATCACCCCAATCATACCATCCCTCTAGATTTATAATGTAGTCAAAGTGGCAAAGGGAATAAACGATTGTAGCATAGCTACCCCATGCTCATCCCAAATACACAATTCTTGATCTCTTCACCTTACAACTCACAAACGAGAATCATATTATCTTCTCTATTAAACTCATCTTGATGTTGCAATGGCTCCATAGCTCACCACATTTTCACTTAGTACGCAATTTTGTAATGAAATTCAACCTTATAAAATACGTAATACAATTAAACAAGGTTATTCTTAAGTATTAAACAGATTAACAATCAAAATATATTTTGAACTGTAAAAGAGATTATCTAGTAGAGAGATCTAATATTTATAACATTTTATCAACAACTAAATTATAGTGTTAATTTTATAAAAAGTTAATTTCAAATAATTTTTTTATTTTTCTAAAAAATATAAACATAAATAGTACTAAAAATATAGGTACATCGTTTCAAAATTCAAAACATATATGTAACTTTCTAGTAATTAAAGTAAAAAAGTAAGAATAATGTTGTTTGTTTTCTTTATAAAAGTATGACATAGTTTTAAACTTTCATCCATAATTGAAACATTATTGGAGAGAAAGGTGGTATTGAAATTAGATTTAGGAACGATAGAAAAACTTGGGTCACACTAGGAGTAATAAAGTGGGTGGTAGAGGCCATGAAAATGGTAAATTACAAGATGAAAAGAAGAAAGATTGGAAGAGGATGAAGGGTGGGTGTGTAGGTAAGAACATAAATTATTGACAATAGAAGCTATGAGACTATAAATATTGTGAAGAATATAAATTCCACATGGGACACTCGCCAATGTACTAAGTAATTGTAACAACCCAACCCTTCGGTAAAATTAAAATTTTCATAATTTGCATCCTTCAAGAATGTAAACGTGTTATCATGACATTGCAATAAAAAATTTCCTTTTCTTTATTGATAATACATGAACATGTTGCTATATCAATTTACAATAAAGATTCCATCTCAATATAATAACTTTACAAGTACATGAAACAAGAATACATACCTTAACTAACATAGCTCCAATGAGCTTTAGAACAAATAGCAGTAAGAAGGTCCAGGAGTCCGTCCTTTCAAATCTTGGTACATCGGTCGCTTGTTGTGGAGGAGAAACATCACTCGGGTGCTTTTCCGCCAACCACGGACTTATAATGCGGTCCCCCGTGTTGGTATGTGGTGACTGATCATGCTATACTGTATAGCCCATGGTATACTATACACCCCGGCCCCTATCCTTGCCAGGGTTCGGGGCCGGGTGGGGGTTTGGGGGCGGTAGCCCCCGAGAAAAATTTTCCTCCTACTTTTTTGCATGATCACCGAAAAAGGGAAAAATCCGATTTTGTAGAACCTAAAATCTGGAAGCTTCTAAGCTTGTTAAAAAGGGGTTCAGATGGGTATTACAGTATGATGAAAAACACGATTATTTGCAAGATTGTAATAAGTTTTGTACTGGATAATAAAAGTATTGGATGGCTGCGATTTGGTGGATGTAGCCCGGATTGGGTGAACCACATTAAATTATTGTGTTATGATTTATTTTGTGTGTGTTTTAGTTTCTCTGTTTATTAATTAAATCTGTATTTAATTGTTAGATATATGCCATCTCTAACCCTAACAAGTGGTATCAGAGTGGGTTGTGTTTCGATTATCATTTGTAGGAAGATCTCTCGGTTGAGTGGGAGTCTCACGGTTGAGTGGGAGCAATGGCAGATGAGGGTAAGAAAGTTGAGAAGTTTAATGGGCAGAACTATCAGTTATGTAAGATGCAGATGGAGGACTATCTCTATCAGAAGGATTTATGGCAACCATTGGAAGGGAAAACCAAGAAACCCGCAGCAATGTCAGATGAGGACTGGGAGATTTTGGATAGAAAGGCTCTTGGAAGTATTCATTTATACCTGGCACAATCGGTGGCATTCAATATTACAAAAGCAAAGACAACTCAAGAGTTGATGGAATCCCTGGCGAAGTTATATGAAAAGCCTTCCGCTTCGAATAAGGTATTTCTTATGAAGCGTTTATTTAATATGAAAATGGTAGAAGGTGGGTCAGTTACTGATCATCTAAATGAGTTTAATACGATCACCAGTCAATTAACTTCTGTAAAAGTAAACTTTGATGAAGAAGTTAGGGCTCTCTTGATTTTGTGTTATTTGCCTGAAAGCTAGAATAGCTTGGTAATGGCTATTAGCAATTCTGTTTTTGGTTCGAATACATTGAAATTTGATGATGTTGTTGGTGTTATTTTGAGCGAGGAAATCTGTAGGAAAAGCTCAGGTGGAACATCCACATCAGGCAATGTTTTGAATGCAGAAAGCAGGGGCAGAACAAAGGAGAGAGGAAACAATTCTGAAAATCATGGGAAGTCATGAGGAAAATCAAAGGACAAAAGGTCACAATCTAGAGACAAGAGGGATTGCTGGTACTGTGGTAAGCCGGGTCATTTGAAGAAAGATTGCTGGTCTCAGAAAAATAAAGGAGACAGAAAGGAAGGAAGTAAAGAGACAAATGTGGTAAGTAATAAATCTGATGAGGATGCTTTGATTCTTTCCCTTGATAATGTTGATGATTCTTGGGTGTTAGATTCAAGGGCTTCATTTCATGCTACCCCCCATAGAAGTTATTTTCTTGATTATGTCCAAGGATTTTGGGCTGGTTTATTTAGGAGATAACTAACCCTCGCCGATTGTTGGAAAGGGAAGAATCAAGATTAAGTTGCACGGGAATCATTGGCTACCACGGAGGTAAGGCATGTTCCAAAGTTAAGCAGAAATTTAATTTCAGCAGGGCAACTAGATGATGAAGGTTGTGTTGTTACATTTAGTGATAAAATTGGAAGGTCACAAAGGGTGCCTTAGTGGTAGCAAAAGGTGTGAAAGTAGGAACCTTATATCTTTGTATAGGTCATACTGTTCCTTCTACTTTAATTGTTACGGAAAAAAATCAATGTTCAGGAACAGTTGCTGCAGTTCAGCAGGTAGAAGATCATACAGTTGTTGTGGACTCTGAATCAGCACTGTGGCATAATAGACTTGGGCATATGAGTGCAAAAGGTATAAAATTACTTCATTCAAATAATGTTTTACCAAGTCTAAATGTGTTAATATGGATTTCTGTGAAAGTTGTGTGTATGGAAAACAAAAGAGAGTAAGCTTTCTCAAGGATGGGAAGCAAAAGAAAGATGAGAAATTGGAGCTTGTGCATATGGATGTATGGGGACCAACTCAGGTATCTTCTCTCGGTGGCTCTCTTTATTATGTTACATTTATTAATGATGCAACTAGGAAGGTATGGATTTATTTCCTTAGGCAGAAATCTGATGTTTTTGAAACTTTTAAAAAATGGAGAAGCTTGGTTGAGAATGAGACGGGTAAAAAGCTAAAATGTCTCAGATCTGATAATGTGGTGAGTATTGCAGCAAAGAGTTTGAAGATTATTGTTCCTCTAATGGTATTCGTAGGAAAGAAAATGGTTCCAAGGACTCCACAGGAAAATGGAGTGGTTGGAGCTGCATGAATAGAACAACAATGGAGCTGCGGTAATCTGACTATGAGATTGCATGTTGGGTCAGTCTTTAAAATTGTGGGCGAGACCTGTAAACACCGTTGTTTATTTAATTAATAGAGGTCCCCTAACTTTGGTAGCTATTGAAAGGTTGCCGTGGTATCTCAAAAACCAAGCATTACATTACGTCGACTTCAAAAATAGAACCGGTTTGATGCAAAATCAAAGAAATGTGTATTTGTTGGATATGGCATTGATGAATTTGGTTATAGGCTTTGGGATTTTGAAAATCAGAAAATTGTGAGAAGCAGGGATGTCATATTCAATGAGAAAGTATTGTACAAAGATTTGTTGCTGCAGCATGAGAAGAAAAAAAATGATTATGCAGTGTTGGATGATATTCCAAACAATGATGTTTTAGTGGTTCCTCATGCTGGGCAACAACAACAGCAACAAATACCACAAACTCTTGTTAGACAATCTTCAAGGATAAGTAGACCTCCAGAAAGATTTTCTCCCTCTTTGTATACTATTTTGTTAACTGATGTTGGTGAACCAGAATATTATGATGAAGCAATGCAGGTGGATACCAATGTTCAGTGGGAGCATGGCATGGAAGAAAAAATGGACTCCTTGCTGAAAAACCAGACTTGGGAATTATGCAAGTTGCCTACAGGTAAAAAGGTTTTACCAAACAAATAGGTTTATAGGCTGAAAGAGGAGGATGGAGGTAAGAAAAGATTTAAAGCCAGATTAGTTGTAAAGGGATTTGCACAGAAAAAGGGTATTGATTTTGATGAGATTTTTTCTCCAGTTGTTAAAATAACTTCTATTTGTATTGTTTTAAGTATTGTGGTCGCTAAAGATTTGCATTTAGAACAACTTGATGTTAAACAACCTTTCCATGGTGATTTGAAGAGGAATATGTATGACCACCCACAAGGATTTGAGGTCAAAGGTAAGGAGAAACTAGTGCTGCATTTTGAAGAAAAGTTTATATAGAGCTCAAGCAAGCACCTCGACAATGGTACTTAAAATTTGATAGTTTTATGGCTGAGCAAGGCTACAACAAGTGTAATTATGACCATTGTCTTTATTTTAAGAGGTTGGATAATGGAAACTACATTATTTTATGTTTATACATATGTTGATGACATGATTCTAGCAGAGTCTAACATGGATCACACAAGTGAGTTAAAACAACAAATTAGCAAAAATCTTTGCTATGAAGGATTTGGGGGGCAGAAACAAATTCTCGGTATGAAATTTGTAGAGATAGGAAAATAGAAAATTATTTTATCTCGCCAATTATGTTGAAAAGGTGTTGAAATGATTTAATATGGAAAATTCCTAAGTTATGAGCAAACCTTTGCCTGGTCATTTTAAATTGACTAAAAAGATGTGTCCAAAGACACAAGAGGAGGAAGAAAAATGTCTAAGATTCCATATGTTTCACCTAGGGCATTTTGGATGTATGCAGCTGGATGAAAATAAGACCGCATATTGCACACAAGTTGTAGGGAGTTGTTAGCAGTATTCTCGAGTTCATCCTTTGAAAGTTGAGCATTGGAATGTGCAAATGGATTCTCGTGTACTCTGTTGAGAGGTACATCCAATAATTGTCTATGTTTTGGGGGCTCTAATACTGATTTAGAAGGCTATGTTGACTCAGATTTGGCAAGGGATATAGATATCAGGCGGAGTACCACAGGTTATGTATTTACAATTGGTGGGACAGCAGTGAGTTGGATTTCTCGATTGCAAAAGGTGGTTGCTTTATCCACCACAGAGGCAGAGTATGTTGCTGCAACAAAGGCGGAAAAGGAGATGATATGGCTGCAACTTTTCATGGATGAGTTGGGAAAACAACAGGCTGGAAATTACTTGTTTACAGACAGCCAGAGTGTTATACATCTTGCAAAGAATTTTGCCTTGCATTCTAAAACAAAACACATACAGTTGAGATATCATTTCATACGGTTGGTGTTGGAGGATGGACAGGTCAAGCTGGACAAGATACATACAGATGTTAATCCAGTGGATATGTTTACGAAGGCAGTGCCAAGGGAGAAGCTGAGCTCCTCTTCAGCTTTAGTTGGCCTTCAAGGTTGAATTCAAGTATAATAGAGCAGCAGGGTCCAAGGTACTTATTTCCAATGGGAGTTGTGATTGCAGTAGTGTTGTCCAGGATCAGTCTCCAAGTGGGAGATTGTTGTGTGGTGTGGAGCCTGATTAGTCTCCAAGTGGGAGATTGTTGGTATGTGGTGACTGATCATGCTATACTGTATAGCCCATGGTATACTGTACACCCCGGCCCCTATCCTTGTCAGGGTTTGGCACTGGGCTGGGCCCCGGGCGGGGGTTCGGGGGCGGCAACCCCCGAGAAAAAATTTCCTCCTACTTTTTCGCATGATCATCGAAAAAGGGAAAAATCAACGAAAAAGAAAAAATTTGATTTTGTAGAACCTAAAATCTGGAAGCTTCTAAGCTTGTTAAAAAGGGGTTCAGATGGGTATTACAGTATGATGAAAAACTCAATTATTCGCAAGATTGTAATAAGTTTTGTACTAGATAATAAAAGTATTGGATGGTTGCGGTTTGGTGGATGTAGCCTGGATTGGGTGAACCACGTTAAATTATTGTGTTATGATTTATTCTGTGTGTGTCTTAGTTTCTCTGTTTATTAATTAAATCTGCATTTAATTGTTAGATATCTACCATCTCTAACCCTAACACTCCGCACGATCATTTTGCAATGAACAGCCCTCCCTTCGAAGAAGAGATTGGTGAGGTATCCTTTAACGACTACCAATTGAGCACAGTGTTGTGATCCTACATAACTAGGTCTTGTGCAACCGGAAACTCTCGGACTAGTATGTATTTCGAGATCACGGTGAGCTGACAGTGTAGTACTACAACTAAATGGTTCCTTACACTACTTTGGCCAAAGTGTTTACATTCAATAAAGAACGTAAGTCATTTGTCACATACACTAGCCAGGGTCAATTTGACTTAAGGCTTCCTTACTTCTACGCATAGGTTAGTCTATCGGGGTAGTCTATACCTTAGACATCCTACTTCAAGCTATCTACTAGAAAGGGGGACAACTTAACAAGTACTCACAACTATCTCCCTTATACTGGACATCTTTATCCTAGGAGCTTTAATAACTTGACTAAGTTAATCTTCAACTAGTTGTGATCGGTAACTTATTAAATACCCTCAATTCATCCCCTAGTATTAAATAGCTATATGCAAACATACACTCCTTATAAGGAGTTCATAGCAATTCACTCCTATGATCCTAGTGCAAATTACACAATATGCAACCTTGAATCTTCATTTAATTTACTCTCTATGTACAAGTAGACAAGCAATTCACATTATAACTCATTCTTTCTTTCATACAGAAATACAGCTATGACTGACTTTCTACCTATGCACAACAGTAAACACAAAGATTCCTTTTCATTTAAATAATCAAGAACAGAGTGGATAGTAGAAGAATATCCAATGCCTGATTTCAAAGCTTCCTTCGAAAGATGAATTTGTTGCTTGTCTTCTCAGCACCTTGGCTAAAACAAACAACTGGTAAATCCTTTTCAAGCTTCTGCCCTATCTCACACAGATTATTCTCCCAGAATGATGTCACTCTAACTCAGATTTAAACTCTTCTAAGAATGATTTCTCAAACTGTCAATGGTCACAGCTGAGTGAAGCTTGGATTAACTGGTAATGGTGAACTGGTAATCCCACAGCACCAATTCTTAGAATTACAATTGACTCTCGACAAATAGAACCTCCATAGTATACGAATACTCTTAGCATTATGATTACTTCCAGAACATATAGATGCTCTCAGGAAATATAGAAACTCTTAGCAAATGATTACTTTCAACTTTCAGAATTAAAGATCACTCTCAGTAATTGGAAATGCTCACAGCAATATGGTTGCTCTGGTAATTTGAATATTACTCAAGAATTATGAAAGAACTCTCAAAAAATATGAATTCTCATAATTATATTGCTTTGAATGAAATATGAATAAACTCCCAGGAGAATAAACAAGTACGAATTCCTCAGCAATACTAGAAAAATCTCTTGCTAAGGAAGAGATTCGACTTCAGGAATGTGTTGGATGAATGAGTAAAGTCGTCATTATATAGTGTCTCAACCCCAACGTACCTCCTCTTCCCATGGCGTTCAAACTGCCAGGACTGTGAGTTGGAAAGTTTCCTAAGAGATATGTGGCGAAAATCAGAGGCAAGTCATCCTCTTTTGCTGACAACAAACCAAGAATAAATCAGCTCTCACATGGCGAATTTGATAAGTCGACAGCCAAGGCGTCTTCAGATTTTTAAGGTATTTTGAGATAAATGATTTGAAAATTTTGTTTCAAATGTTAGGTCGAGCCTGCAACAACCCACGTCGCCATTTTTTACTCCTAAGGAACAACATTTGCATTATTCCTCAGACCAAGTCGCAACCCGTGTGTCTCAGTCGCGAGCTTCTCCAAGCGCGCGATTCTACAAGCGTTGTTTTCTTTTGCACGGGAATAAAATCCCTAAAACCTATTTTCCTCTTTTAAAATGTTTTCCACTTCTATATAGTTCAAAAGAAATATTTGAATCTTGGCAGAATTGTGCCAATAATATTTTGATTTATTTTGAAGTCATTGTATTTGATTTTCGATTTTGAATGAAATACTCATTTTTGAGAAAAACGTCTCATGTTACAAATTTGTGATTTCACTTCAACACTTAATGAATATTAAATAAAAATGTTTGTTTAAACTTAATTTGATTTTCAATTCCATTTACTAAAATATATATATATATATATATTATTATATTATTATATTAATATATATATAATATAGTTAAATTAATTTACATTATATATTTATGTATAATTATTTAGATTTAATAATTTAAATAATCTCGTATACATATTTATATTTTGTAAAGACTATTTTATATACATAATATAATATTAAATATATAAATATATTTACCTTTACATATATACATGTATATACATATACATTTTAAATTACATGTATGTA
>VDFB02358134.1:150689542-150828711 GCA_007258455.2 Sequoia sempervirens | reverse complement strand
AAGAATTTTTCTCCAAACTACAGCTTTAGGACCCATCGACTGCACCCCTATGTATCTCTTCTAGCAAAGATTGAATTTTGAAGGTTACATTATCTTTCTTGAAATTATATGAATTCTTAGCTCCATCATGCATAGCTTGGCGGTCAAATTGCCATGGCCTACCTAGGAGCAAGTGGTATGCATCCATAGGTAACACATCACACAAAACTTTGTCCTTGTACCTACCAATTGAGAACTCCACTCATGCTTGTTCATTCACCAAGACATGCTGACCCTTATTGAGCCATGTGACCTTGTAAGGATTGTTGTGGGGTATCCTTGTGAACTTCAGCTTGCTGACTGCCTCCTCTGACACAATATTGTCAAGAGAACCTGAGTCAATGATGACTTTACACACTTTCCCCATCATCTTGCACTTTATCCTAAATAAGGACCTCCTTTGGCTTGGCTCTTTTTTAACCGGTTCCTTGATCAAAGTTCTCCTCATCATGAGGTTCTCACCTTCCTCTGAATTCAAAGGAACTTCAGGATGCTTATCTACTACAGTTGTCTCATCTTGAATCAGGTTAGTTCTCTTATCTCCTCCATGAGAAGTACTACCTTTCTCTGGACATCTATAGGCTGGGTGTCCCAATTGGTTGCAGTGGTAACATTTCATGTTAGTGAAGTAGCTGCCTCTTCCTTGTCCACCACTTCTTCCTCTAGAGCTAAAACCTCTTCCTCTACCACCTCTACTAGAGCTTCCTTCTTGCTGCTCAGAGTATTTGACTTCTCCTTGGGCTCTTGGTTCTGAACTTCTTCCACTATAACCTCCTCTTTGTCCTCTGTTGTCTTTCCCTTTACCTCTACTTTTGGGGTTTTGTTCTTGTTTCTTTTTTCCTTTCTCCTCTATCTTCAAAGACATTTGATAGCATTGGTGGACTGTTTTGAAGTTCACTAGGCTCATATCTTCTTGAATAGACCATTTGAGTCCATTTAAGTACCTTGCTAGCTTGATGCTTTCATCTTCAACCACCTTTGATCTTAGGCACAATTTTTGAAACTCCTCAGTGTATGTTTGGACATCCATATCTTTCTGCCTAAGATTGTGTCTTCTCCTATGCAACTGAACTTCATAATCATCAGGGAGATAGGTCTGCCTTATCTTAGTTACCATTCCTCTCCATGAAACTATGGGACCTTTGCCTTCTTTCTCTCTTTCAGATTGTACAAACTTCCACCATGTGAGAGCTGCTCCTCTCAACCTTGACTTGGCCACCTTTACCTTTTGGGCCTCTGTTATGCCATCACATTCAAAGTGATTTTCAATGCTCTCAATCCAGTCTACAACTGAATTAGGGTCCATTTGTTCACTAAATAGTGGCACACCTTCCAATGCTTTTCCACTTAAGGCCTGCAGTGCTTTCAAGAAGGGTTCCTCTGCAAGAACAGGATCAGGCTTTGGAGCTTCCTCCTCCAAGTCCTCTTCCTTTTCCTTGGCTTCCTGCTCTTCCTTCTGCTCTATCTTGTCCTTCACTTTATCTGTTGTCTCATGGACTTCATCCAAGAGCTTCTCCACTTGAGATAACCTTTCTCTTAGCAACCGGTTATCTTCCTCTTGCTCTTCTACTTTTTTAGCCAAATCAGCATTAGTCACCATGGTTCTTTCCTCTAGTGTGTTCTCTCCTACTAACTCAGTGGGCTGCAACATCAATCACAAGCCTTGAATCAAACCTGGCTCTGATACCAATATGGTGTATGATGCTCCAAGATGTGCTTGCACTAACCAACTAGAAGAATTTCCTTAGTCTCCACCCAAGAACCTAATGGCTTCAAGGTTCTATCTTGACTTAGATCATTAACTAATCCCTTCTCTAACTCTGTTACAAGAGTTAATCTCCTTGTACTTCACCTTGGAGGGTTCACCACCCTTTGAACTTGCAATCTTCTTCCCACACTTAGAAGGATCTAAGTGTCATCTTCATCAACCAACTTGAACTGCTTGCAGCGGAGCTAAGGGTACTGTCCTCATGCTTCTTACATCCAAATAGGTCCATCTTACTTGGTGTTCACTCTTCAAACTACCCATTTCCAAGATTTTCCTTTGGTGAGGCCTTATCTCTAGTAGCCCTTACCAGTCAGTTTTCTGCCTTTTTCTCTTAAACTTGCCAAACAACCTATCAAACAATTTTTAGTTCCAGACACCCTTTTTGGAGCTTTAAATCTTTCATCAGGTTTCAGACCTTTGTCTATACCGTACGGTGGATTCCTACAAACAAGGAGGATTAGGGCTAATAGGCCTAATACTTAGGGTTTTAACACTTTCTCCTTCAAATCTATCTCAAATGGATTGATTGAGGTTTCAATCCTTCTAACATGCTTGGCTATGACAAAATCTTACCTGGAACCGTACTATGGCCGTACTATACTCCTTCCCCTGCCTAAGTTCTTCAAATTTTCATTCCCAAACCACTAACCGGGCAATCCTAGCTCGCCTAGGGTTTGAGATTACAATTACTTGCTTGGATCTTTAGGTTTCCTACTGCTGAATATGTACAATGGACTGGCTCCCCTATCATTTCAAAATAATTGTAGGGAGAACCCGTGGTTAGTTCTTATGGGGGAGCCATTTTTAAAACTTGACTGCTCAAAACTACAACTACAAGCCTCTACACTCTAATCTATGAAATAGAAAAAACAAATCTACACTGAACACCCTGAACACAAGATGAATCTTATTCAAAACTATCCAATGAACACAAAAATAGAGATAAAACTGTATATACAATGCCTTTTATGCCACTGTTTCTCAAAACACACGAGATTTTTAGAAAACACAGAATTCTGCCAAACTGTCTTCTATTCCACACAACAAAATTTGATTACAACAACTACTCTTTTCTTCTACGAGCCATCACACCTATTAGGGATGCCTTTTCCATCATTCAAGGGAGGTTGCTCGACCACTTACTCCTGACTTCAAGGGATTCCAATCCACCCAAGCTGCATGCAACCTAACAAAATGTTACCATGCAGTTTTACAACAACTTTACAACTTCCATCATTGTGTCATGATCCTCAATCCTAGGACCTCTAACACCTTGATCTCGAGCCAACACTCCCTTAACTGTCCATTAGCATCTTCAAACAACGAGGATGTGGTTTAACACACATTAAAGGCTTTACTTCTACATTAAGCTACTAAACTAATTAAAGCAAAAGATGCTTAACAAAGACTAGCTATGATGACCTTAGTCCTAATGACTAATTCATTTATTCCACACACAAACAAGACCTTCTAAGGTCCAAACTAAACACACAAACACCTGACTTGGCTAAGGTCGTACAAGCCAAAATGCAACATAACAATAGGAGTTTAGCCTAAGTGCTCCTGCACTAATGAGGCAACTTTGTGAAAGCAATAAATTGAACACCATAGATGGAGGCATATCATATTTTTCAATTGAATGAAATCATGAAGCATCATTCAAGGCATGAAAGAGAAGAATTTGGAGAAACAAGGAAATAAATGCAAAATATTTGTGCAATAAGGAAATTGAATCTTAGATATGAAGATCACTCTATGGCTTGATCCTTTGTTGAAGTAAGTCTTCAAACCTCACCTCCATCTTTCGTACTTCTTTTGATTTTGGGTCATGCTTAGAAGTATGGTAGGACTTATTTCAAGATGATTCCTTGGCTAGCATTGATAAAATTCAAGCACACAAAAAAGAATAAGGTGTCACAAGCATACCAAACAAGGTATGTGAATGTAAAATATGATGTGCTAGTGGACTAGTAGACTAGTGTAGTATAAATAATTGAATATTTTTTCAAATTGGATTTATCTTTTGTAATCAATTGTAGATAGATTCATGTCATAGGAAATTTCCATAAATACATGTCCATGATCATTAATTGGAAATATATGGCATGAGATCCATTGTGATAATGAATGTTTTGTGAAAGGTTTGACTTTTGGGGACAAAAATAGTGAATTTAAGTTTGGCAGGCAATGTCCCATAAAACAATCTAGTCCAAGGTAGCTAATATTTTTTTATTGTGCAATGGAAAATATTGAGGTGGTTTGTAATGGTAGATTATTAATGGGTATTGTGCACTAAATGGGTCATTAAGTATTTATGATGTATATCAAAAGAAGTATAGAAAAAGTGTAAATTCTAAATTATGCACTTTTATCCCTTCAATTATAAATTATACTATAGTTTGACTTGCAAAAATTGTGTGATTTGTAAAATTGAATACTTTAGTAATGTACACATTTTAATTTATTTTAATAATTTAACTATGCATGTGAATTGAAAAATAATGGATTTGATGCAAAATGTTAATTAAAGAAGTATATATTAATAACTTTGAGTGTATTGAAAATATAATAAAAAATTTAAGAGATCACACAAACTATATTTATATTAAGAAACTTTGTAAAAATAAACACAAAATTAAAGAAAAAAATTATCATAATACATTTTTCACCCTTATATAATTAAATTATTTTTCATCCTCACAATTAAAATGTTGAAATAATTAAAGAATCGTTTCATTTTTCATCCTTACAATTAAAATGTTGAAATAATTAAAGAATCATTTTTCATCCTTATATAGTTATATAAAAAAATAAAACTAATAAAATTGTTTAATTAATTAAAAATATAAAATTTATAAATATAAAATTATTTTAATTAATTAAAAATAAAGACAAATAAAACTAAAAAAATGTTTAATTAATTAAAAATAAAGACAAAATATCAATATAAAATTAATTTAATTAATTGAAATAAAGATATAATAAAAAAAAAAAAAAAATTATTGATTAATTAAAAAAGTCAAAATTTTCAAATAATTCAAATGACTTTAAGTCACTTGATTAGAATTTGAAATTTTCAATTACATCTAGGGGAGAAGGGCTCATAGTGGAGCACCTAAACTTTGCATCTCTCAAAATCTTATGTGGAAATTTCAAATCACTCCCAATTTTGTAAAACAATTTATTTGGCAATTCATGTGCTTATAAATTTCGTTTTAGGGCTACATCATCAAATATTATGCCACATCAACATGGTTTTTGCTGAGTCATGTTTTATTGGTGGGTTGATGTGGCATCACATGATTTTTCAGTTTGTGTACTTTATAGATAAAAAGTGTTTTGCAATTGGATATTAAGGTGCTCCACTATGGGGGTCCACTGTGAACTACTTTTATCCCCACTATTAGACCCCACTCCACTATGGACCCCTCTCCCCTCTCCCATGTTAAACTGGTGCTTACAAACATATCTTAAGTTTTCTTTACAATATAGTATCTTAATCCTTTATTTCAGTTTTCTTTACATTATAGTATCTTAATCCTTTATTTATAATCCCTTTCTGCATTGTCTTTTTTCACCCGAAGCATGTGGGATTAAGAACCCTTTCACTCAAACCATATTTTCTCCTTCCCGCAGCAGGCCAACATTGAGGAGCTCGCTTCTGCATTGCAGAGATTCTGCAAAGAGGATACTGAAACTCGCTTGTCACGGAAGAAATTTTGAGACACACTGGCTGATTTTGCAACACTTATAATGGTGTAAACTGAAAGTAAAATCCTAAATGGTAGACGCGAACGGAAACCAGTAATGGGAAGGGCAACTGGAAATGAAAAATCAGTACGAAAACGGGAAAGTTACATAATAAGGGGGGCCCACATAAACCACCTAAGCGGTCAACGCTTAGATTGTGCCGGTTAAGCGTCCCTGCCTAATGAACCCTGCTTTCAGATCTCTTCTGTCTACTGCATAATTGCCTTAAAGCATCGGATGTTTGTATATACAGATGAACAGTTATAGCCATATATACATCCACCAATTTGTACTCGATGAAACAAAATTTGATGCTATGGAAGCCCTCCAGTCCAATCGTATGATGTTAATTTATTTAAAGCAAGTCGATGGCCAATTGTTGTCAATAGTTGTTAAACTAAATCGTGCAACATGAGGAAGTAAATGGCGTTGATGGCCAGCTCTCTACTTTCATCCCATTACGGTTGATCATGTTCACAAGTCCTGATTAACGAAGTTGAAGTCGTTTCTTGAGTATTGATTGTTTCCATGGTACTAAGCTTTCTCCTAGATCTAGTGAATTGAATTGTAAGAATTTATGCTCAGTAGTACCACTGTAATCCTAATTTTTTCTTCCACTACCATGATTTTTGCATATAAGATTTATCATGATCAACCTTTCTAAATCAAAATGGATAAAACTCAAAAACACACAATAACTCTAATTATTTTGGCAAGAAAGTTTAGGTATGGGAGGTTTGTATTGTTCCATCTTAGAGATGGATCTAAAAAGGAAGGTTTACTAGTAATATATTAAAAAAATAGAGGATTCAATTCTAAATTTCAGATCCTAAACTTAAATAGACAAATATCTCTATAACTCCAATCACACATCTTCTTGTAGATTGCAAATGGAATAACAAAATAACTAAATAGATTCAAATGGAGTATTTTTTCATTCCTATACTTGATTGTAATCTACATATTTCCACTAGATCATTATTTCTTGTCTCCATAAACTTTACACCCAATTTGATGGCCACAACATGTGTAGTCTTGTCAATCTTACACAACTATTTTTTAAGTAAGCAATTGAGTAAATAGAATTACTGTCAAACTTGATGAGCTCTATTGAAAAAATGAACCTCAAATGATATCGTACGAAAAAAAAAACTAAATGTAACATATAACCACCAATATAACACAAAATAAATTTCAAATGATATCCTACATAAGAAAACTAGATGTAACATATAACCACCAATTTAACACTTAATACACAAATGATCTTATGATGTTTGCATACGATATTGGACATCACCCACAAATCTAAAAATTACCATACCTTTTTTTAACTTTCCTAATGTATAATCAAAATATCATTTCAAAAATGATACGAGCTTAAATGAGCATACCCATTGAACTTATGGGTATGGGTCCATTTACTAGTAGCAGACACACTGTTGGAGGATTCTATTAATTTCTCCACTATTCTGTTTGTCCCTTACATAGGGTAAATTCAGCTATTATTTATTTTGCATGTTCTGTTCTGCAGTTTGCATGCTCTGTTCTGCATCATTTTTGTAACCGCTCTGCAGGTGTAATTGCTTTCCAGAAGTTTCTACTTTTCTAAAAAGCCCTCTTTATATTGAGGCACCTTGTAATGTTCTGTATTTTCAATCAATTAATGTATGAATGCTGTAGCATTTAGTGTGGGTAATTTATGAATTGAAAGTACGTGGGTACTAAAGCTCAAGCCATTCTTGACCATCGATAAATTGGCGGCGGAGATATGGTTTGACTTGTTTGGAAGAAAGAGAGGTTGCCCATGGCACTCTCCCTCTCCTGTCTGCGCCCGGGCCACTGCATTTATACTCACCGAGAACAGCTGTCCTGTATCCCAATCAAACGCTCACTTTCTTAGATTTTCCTACTCACTATTCAATTGGGTGCAACTGACAAGAACAATAACAAATATTACCTCCTCCTGTAGACTTTATTCCAGTCCTGCCATCCCACTGAATTTATAATGCTGTCGAAGTGGCAGAAGGAATAGACGGTAGTAGAATAGTCACCCCATGCTCGTCCCAGATACACATTTCCCGTCCCCTTCACCTTACATCTCACAAACGAGAATCCTGTTTTGTTCTCTGCCGACGTCCTCTGCGACGCTGCAATGGCTCCGAATCTCGCCGCATTTACACGCAGTAAGCATTTCTGTACCATCAATGGAGCCCACTATGGTACACTTCAAGAAAAAGTGCCTGCCTTTGTAATCGTAAAGGGTGTCTTGAGATCCCACCATTCGGCACTGTGTAATAAAAGCTTTGTCCTCCGCCACGAGCAGCGCAACCGCTTGCATTCCCTCCGCCCCTGGCACCGCCGGTGGAGCGCTGTTCTGCATTAACAAACGTTCTATCACACACCCATTGGAACGCTACTGCAAACATAACAACCACCAGACATAAGTACCTCAAAAGTGATGCCTTTGGCACAGAAATACTGAGATTCGATGGTAGTAGAAGCAGAACCGTAGGTGCCCAGAGGCTGCCCGTCCGGACCTCTGGATGACGCGGTGTCGTTCCAAGTCAGAATTGTTTTTCGGGTCCTTTCACCGATGAAGGAAATAAATGATTTGTTCGCAGGAATCCTCACCTTCTCCCTGCACACCAATCATTCAGAATGAAAAGATCGTTTTTTGTTTAAAAAATACAAAGTTAAATTCCACACGCACATGTATATGCCGGCGCGTATGAAAATCTTCACCCGCTTGGAGTTCCCAAATGGAATGGAATCAACAGCGCCCTGAACTGTCGTGAAATTGCCTCTGCCATCCTTAGCCACGACTATGATCTCACCAGTACGAGAGTTCACGTCATCCCGTGAAATCATGTAATTTGTTGCAGCAGAAGTTGGATATATTTGGAGGAGGAGGATGATCAACACGGCCCCTGCTACACCATTTTCCATTGTGTCCCACCGAAAAATGGTGTGCCAACCCCTGCTATACGATAAATATGATTTTAAGTGTCACACACTAAGCTTTTGACTTTGTCAATGTTCGATGTGGAGCCAGCTTTCAATACCCTTTCCGTGCCCTTTCCATTGTTGATCATTTTCCGTTCCTGTTTTACTGATTTATTTCATGCGTATTTCTCAAACAGGTTCTCATAAATACAATGTTTCTCCTACTTTTTTGCAACGGATGGCAATGTATTATTATTAGTTCCTGCTGCAGGCAGAAAACTTATGCATCCATTCAATACATTTTTTTTTATTTTTTTTGCCTGATATTGACAGTCCCACCAATGAAAAGCTAGAATTAAAAACTTGACCACCAATTCTATGTAGTCTACATAGAATTCTCTGTTTTTCAAATAATAATAATATGTTTTATCTTTTTTCCTATTTGTTGGTTTTGTGCAATAGTCAGTGGAAAAATCAAGAATTTTATTTTTAATGCATTATATTCCTTTGACAACAAAGGCATTATTTATTATGGTTTTTCAAAGGCTATTAAATCAACGAAATGTTGTTTTGTAAGTTACAATAAAGTTTACAGTCTGCAGCATTAAATATAAAGAGATACGTGCCAAATTTGTAAAAGCTTCTACAAACTTAATAAATTTAAAAAAAGTTGTTTTGTATGTTATAATAAAGCTTACATACTGTAGTACAATTTAACTATTGGCATTAAATATTATGGTGACATCTTCCAAATTGACTGTAAAGAATAAATGTTACAGTAAGATTGATCTATTCATATTAAATATAACAGTTGCATTTTGAAGACTTATTTTCCATACGTGCCAACTTTTTCAATGGTAAATAAATAAATGAATGTACAAGCATTTATTTTAGCATTGAGTGGGAGACAAAAAGAGAGTAAGTGCAGTAAAAATTTACATCGAAAAAGACATGGAAGCTAGAAAATCTTTGACTATGTAGAAAATTCTACCAAAATCTTATCTCATATTCATGTTGAACGATGGAATGAAATAAATATTACAGTTTATGTTAGACAATAATTAAAGAGTACAATTTTGATAGCCCGTAAACTGCAAAAATAAGATGAAGAAGTATTGCAAGGTCTCAAAGTAATTCTGAAAAACACTGAAAGCGCCATTCTGAAAGCACTGAAGAGCACTTTGAAAGCATTGAAGAGTATTCTGAAAGCACATTCTGACTGTACCAGGTCTAATCTTCTATCTTCATTCTCAAAGCACTGAAAAGCATTGGTCTAATCTTATGTGTTGTGCATGTGATTCCTTGTCTCCAATTTTATAGTGTCTTCTTTCTTTACATCAAAACTATTTAAACTGCAAAAGAAAAGTTTAGCTTCTAAAATGAATAAAAAAGCAAGGTGACATTTTTTTGTGCATTTTGCAATTGAAACATGTGTTTGACTTTTTTGCAGAAAATTGAAAAGCAAATTACTGGTTACAGTGAAAGAGAAAATATATAACAATTCCAACAAACTCTATGACATATCAAGTAAGGATGTATTAAATATTATTTTATTTGTCTTTCCATGTAACTTGTTCTAATTATATTTCTAGTCATAATTTACAGCTTGAGCAGTTGAGAGGAGTTGTTATGCTTGAAAGATGTCCAAACATAAGACAAATGTATTATAAATCAGGTATCTATCACT
The DNA here is from genome assembly GCA_007258455.2 of Sequoia sempervirens. Classification (NCBI taxonomy): domain Eukaryota; kingdom Viridiplantae; phylum Streptophyta; class Pinopsida; order Cupressales; family Cupressaceae; genus Sequoia; species Sequoia sempervirens. The sequence continues at coordinate 150,818,521 of VDFB02358134.1, read as the reverse complement.
TTTAGACTAACACTATGTCCACCTTCTTATACGTCTATTGTTTTTCAAATGTTGAAAATGAACTTTGTTAGATGATTGTTGTTTTTCAAATATTGAAAATGAACTTTGTTAGATGATTGTTTATGCCAGGAGCTTCTTGATTATAGACAATAACTTCTGGATTGTACTCAAGAACTAGGCAATCAACTGTTGCTAATATCTTCATTGGTAAGGGTTCATTCCTTTGTATGTACTAATAGTTTAAGTTTGTATTATGTCTTATTTTGTTTGATTTCTTATGTTAGATGTTTGCTAATGCAAGAATTTTCATGCAACTTTACAGGTTTACAAGTTTGGAGGAGCAATTAAGATTCAGGGAGTTGCAGGCATACAAAGGCATGCAATATACAGATTATAAGTGTGTGCTCTTTCGATAAATAGGTCAGTGTCGAAGACTTTGGATTTATATTTAAAGAAGAGTTTATATCATTGCTTTTTTCCTTTAAAAAAGTATTCAAGTGGTGCTAGTTATCTTGTTTGCAAAGATGCTTCGTCAAAAATTACTTTTAGTGACTGTCATTCTTTTCTTCCTATGCATAACTTGATAACCAATTAAACTATAGTTTTTAGCTCAATTACTGAATTCTTAGAATTACTTTAGTTGCTTTTAAACTTGAAAAGAGTAGAGGCCTAGAAAAGTGCAGTATTTAGTCAACATGTATCTGTAGTTTTTGTTTTGTACTAATAATTTTGGGTGAGTTGTTTGAAATTTAAAGTTTTGAGATATACTATAGGTCATAGAAACTTATTTGTATACAAGGCTCTATTTGTTATTATAAATTTTGTCATGGTTATTAGTCTTTAGATGGAGTAACATGAAAAAATTTATTTCATAAGGAACTAATAAAATTGAACAAATATTTCTTGCATTCATCAGGGAACAAGGAAAAAGTAGGAAACTTATACTGAGGCCTATTTGTCACCATAGAATGGAAGAAGGGAACCTTGCTTGGAGTCTACCATAGTGTTAATGCTTTATTTCTTCAGTCTGGTGCTTGAATAGAAATGCAATAGCTTAGCTATATATGCATAAATTGCTACTTTTGTTAAAGGCGTCATCAAAGTCCTTTACACTTGAATGCATTGTTGATGCCTGCTAGACCATATTTTATGTCCTCTTTAATCTCTTCCTAGCACCATATTGAATATTCTACACCATTTAATTATGGCATGTTACTTGGACATAGAAGCTATAAAAAATGATTAGGTTACTATTATTATAATTTCTCCTATTCTAATCAATATTATCACTTTTAAGTTCGGGAGCAAACATTAATACCTCTTTTAATACCCAGTACTCTTCATTTTCTCATTAAGAATATTGCTAAGTCAAGCATCGATTAGCTAGGCGATGGAATGTTATGATCATGATTTGATTTGTATATCTCTAGAGAAAATGCTTTTAGCCCTAAACCTCACTCTCGCACATGCATTAAATCATTGCTAAAGTTACCCAAAGTTTTAAGATTAGTCAAAATGAATGTATCTCACAGAGGACTACATAGGAATAATACCAACATATCTTGCCCCACATAAATTATTTGAGGTGCAACCACAAGTTGTTGCAGACCCATTTCACCATCTTAAATAAAGTACTATGTCTTGGATGAGTTCCTTGATGTTTTCCAAAACATGTATTAGCCAGCAACCAATGCCTCAAATTCTCTTTATTGAAATCTGGATATTGCATGCATTTGGCGCTATACTAGATATTTAGTATCAGATAGGCATTAACATTAAATTGCAATGACATTAATGCAATATTTGTGATTATCCAGTCCTTAGTTAAATATTTTAATTGATCTTTATTTATTTATCTTTTTGTATGATCCTTACTATTCTTATCATTTTGTATATATCTGTCAAGGACAACTTTACTAAGGATGTCTATAATAATTTAGCATTAATATTGTTATGTCACCAGTACTAAATATTATCCCAATTAGTACCACTATAATGCTTCTCATTGCGGTTTTTTTGGTCAGCATATAGGTTACTATAGTTTCCTTCCATATTCTACTAAATCCAAAAGTTCATAATACTATTAATGATAGTTACATAATTAGTATTTAATTTTTCCCAGCCTACTATTGTAGTTTCCTAGTTAAATAACAATCTTTAATACAAATGAAGTTGGTAATAAAAACAACAGAGAGAAATCAGAAAGGATACCTCATACCGCAGTTACTACATTCTCCTATCACCACAAAACACCCAACTACCCTATTTAGAACTCTGTTGTCTATTTTTTGTTGGAAAAACTATGATTTAAGTTGTGCATTCTTCCTTTTATCTCAATGCATCAGTGTTAAAGCGACTCATAATCTAAGTTTTGAAAGTGTCTTATATATTCCCCCAATAAATCATTGCAAATCCTCAAAATTTATAGCAAGCTTTAAGGCCATTGCATTTATAATATAAACTAGGCATGCTGTTATCTTCTAATTTTGTAGCCGAAATAGCTTTCACCCCTTTTTTCAAATAAGACAAAGACTTCAACAATGAAAAATAAAACTAACACAGGGCATGTTAAATGTTTCACAGCTCTACATTGCATTTCCCTCTAAGCGCTACAATGGATGATGTAGAGAATTAAGGAGGCAAAAAAAATTCTTACTAAGCTGTCAAGATTTTTGAACCTCATCTTTTTAGTTTCAACATGGGCTCTACCAACCTCCACTATCGTCTCCTAGTGACCAAAATATCAACCAAGTTAATTGTGATTTCAACAACAAAAACAAAGAAACCCCTTCTAGCCAAACTCAAATATGCCAGTATACCTTTGCACGTTCTTCCTCATTTATATCCATAATAAATGTCATATACCTAAAACAACCCAATGCAATAAGAGTTCCAGCATTAACGGTGCTCCCAAAAGATTTAAATTACATTACCCTTGAAATGAAACATACATCTGGAAATGAAATGACCATTCTCATAAGTATGACATGAACCATATTGCTTAAAATCTCAAGTATGGTACAAGGGCCTTGATGCCATGAGGCCACCATTCTTGTTCTAATGGTGTAGATGGATCCATCAAACATAATAACTATAGAAATTGTAAACAATAGTTAGTTTGTATTATTAGATAATTTCCCACCAAAACATTCACTAGTAATTTTGATTGATAAGTCCTAAAAAATTGTAGCAGAGATGAAAACAGCATATTCCAATTCAAGGAATCAAGACAATAATTTCAAAAATTAAGAATTTTAAGCACTTTAGATGGGTCTAGGAGAGTAGTGTCTTGAGCTCATTTATGCTTTCTACAGGTGAAGACCTGGCTCTCCATTTCTGTGTATAGGCTAATGTCTATCAATGCAAGTTCCCTTCCTTCCTATATGTTTCCTACACTCTTGCCCCAATGTTATTGCTACTTATAATGTACCAGTGAGCTTGTAAGGCTTTCCTATCACATCCTCATATAACCTAGGACATCGTGTGGTCAAAGCAATAAATAAATGGAGAAGACATTTCAATTTAATGCAGCATTAGGGGAAGCAACAGATTTGGTAGAGAAGGAAGGAGGGAATGGAGATAGAGTAAATACAAGGGCATGGACACCACATGAAGGTTGTGGGTGCCTTCACTACATTAAAAAGTTCCTTCTCATGGAGAGTTAAATGCCAAAATCCACACCTTTGACTGCATCCTTCTTACCTACACTAAAAGGAGAGCTTTTGAATAGGGATGGACATCCTTCAAAGTTTATAATTGAAAAACCATCTATTAGACTACTAAATCAATTCCATTAAATGCAAGACTAATGCCATTAAATGCAAGACTACTAAATCTATATGTGCCCTAAATACCGAATTTAATCTAAATTTAGGATTAGAACAGAAAGTAGAGACCTTACTGTGCATGAGAATAGCACATCCAGGCTCGAGCTGGTCCTTATCAACAAAGGACACTATATTAACATAATACTCTAGTCCCACCGAGGATGACACAATGGTGTGGTTCTCGTCCATAATCTCCTCCAGATTCCCGCCACTCATGGGAGAGCCTCTCCCAAAAATAAAATAGCACATTTAGCCACGGCCTAATAACAGAAGACAGATTTAATAGAAACCCAATTGTGCAAAAAAAAAACCATACCTGATTAGGCCTCCAAGACAAAGATGGTGCTACATGCACCTTGGTTAAAGAAGTTGCCATGCTCGCCATTGCAGGAAAAAACTAGGCTTTCATGTATGCATTACTAAAACCCATTCACACTAGACAAAGAAGAACACAAATTATCAAAATAAATAACAATGGTAGTCATCCATAGAATCATAAAAAATCATACCCAATAAACAAACACCTTTACGAAAATTGTGGTTTGGGGTTAAAATACATACTCTCTTTAAACCTTCTACAATCTTGGAGCCAATATAAAGCAACTCTGGATATATCAACAAGTATTAAAATAGCTTAAATTCAGAGACAAGATGAAGCTAAAAGGTCAATTTTTTAACCGTCTAGCAGTACCTGCAACTTCTTTCCATATTGCTTGCACAAAAGGAATGGCACTTGTTCCATATTCATGCCTTTCTGCACCACACCACTGTGCACCACTGTCCACATATTTAAATAATAGTTTGTATCCTTGCTTGTGGTCGCAAACTTCTCTTTGTCTCTCTGTTTCTACTACACACTATGTGCATGAATCAATCTGTTATGCGTGTCTGAATACAATGTAATTGTTGTATTGAATCATACGGCTAAGGTAGAAACATATAATGCCTAGTGTACAAACGAATATGCAAATTCCACCACATTAAATCTTTGGTACAATTTGCTCTACGTGTTTCATAATAATGTCATTGTTGTATTCGAATGACAGCTGGTGGAAATTTATGATTTTGTATTGGGACAACCCTACATGTATGATAATCATGATGTGTATTAAGCTAGGCCTTAGAGTGTTGTTGGTATTATCAAATCAATTCCATTATGAATTGTTGTGCAACCATTGGTCGTTGCTGTCCCATTTTATTTTGGAAATCTCAAGCTTCGATCAATATTCTTGAATGTCTCATTGAGACCACCAAACACACGTGTTTTCATAATAAAATTATTCATTCATCTAAGTCTAGTGGTATTTCAAGATGTTTTTAACCATAAATAGATAGATCACCATACTACTTAACATATGCATCTTAGTTATACTCTTCAACGTATGCATTCCCTGTTTTGATTGGTTATGGTACAAACTAGAGTTCACTGGTTTCAAGTAAAGATCCGGTATGCTCCAACAAATTCCACATCAATCCTTCCAAGAAATTCCAAATTAAGAGCACTCATTAATGCTCTCCTTTTTACAACTCATGGAGGAAGAGGTTTTGCATTCTTCTGACATGAGGAGTACAAGGATAGAGCACATCAAACCAATCCACCTGCAGTTGCATTGCCTAAAGGCCCTAAAGCTACAATTATACATTTGAAATTGTCCCAACCCAGTAACTATATTATCAATTTATAATTTCCAACTATAATATAAAATTATACAATTTTTATTAATCAAAGTATTCATATGAGATATATCATAAATAACACATTTGATTACATGTATATATGATTGATAAGATTTTTTTCAAATAAATAACATATACAATGTAGTTATTATTAGACTAATATGTTACCAACATAGCAGGAGCGACAGTAGACAAAACTAAATCAAAATTCCCTTAATGAGTTGACATTTTGAAGACTAGGTTTTCCATTGTTCAAAAGTACAGATATAATAAGTTTGTAGAAGCTTTCAAAACACGATGTGTTCCTACTGTAACAGCTCAAGCATGCTTGTAAAAAAAGGCTTCTCTCTTTTTTCTATACCTATATGTCTCTTTTCAAACTTTCACAGCCCATGATTCAGCAAATGATTCTATTTTATTTCTTAACAATTAACTAGGATGTATTCTCTACCAAAATAACCCCGTCAAATATTAGTCATCCTGAATTGAATATTTTATATTCAAATAGAACAGTACTTAATATGTTGCAACACATTTTCTACAGGTTATCAAAGTAACAGTTCCACTAATCGTGGATCACAACGTGGAGCAAACACAAAGTACGTACAGATGGTTTCTCCATACCAAAAATTTTAAAAATCATACAGTCTATCTTAGCAGGCAATGGCTGCTCCTTTCTACCACAATAATATGCTTTTCCCAACTATTGTCCTATTTGTTGAAATGTGCCTACTGATATTGCTGCTAATCCTAGTAAAAGATACCCCTCAATTTCTTTTACTACTGCTATGCAATGTAGTAGTCTTCTTCTACTTCTTTGCATAGATTATTGCCAAATCCTTTGTGCCCAGAGTATAAGTAGCTAGCCTCCAAATCTAAACCCAAGAAACTAGAGACATACCAAAGTTAAGCTTAATGTGTCATGATAACATTCCTCAATACAAGTAGATAATACAAAGAAGAAATGGACACAGTGCCAAGGCAATCAAGTTCTAAAGAACCTACAAAGCAATTCAAGTAACTGAACAAGTTACATTGAATTGAAAGGGATTCAAGTACCGTAGAAAGCAAAACAAATATAAAGGTGTTAGGAGACGAACATGGGGTCGTTTTGCTGTAAAAATTAGTGAGCCTGGATCTAGGAAACGTCGATGGCTTGGAACATTTGATACGATTGAAGAGGCTACAAATTCCTATGAAACAGCTGCTAGGTGCATGGAAGGAACTAAGGCAACTAAAAATTCCAATTATATCATTTCAAACCCATGGAATTTCTTTGAAGATGCTTTGTTGTCATCTTACAAAGAGGACACTACAGCCAAAGCAAATCAGCTTTTTGTTCAATCTTCCAAATTAACGAAGCATCCACCATCTAGTTATATGTGCAGTAATTCAACACATATGATACAAAATTTTAAAGTCGAAGAAGTAGCAACAAATGATGTTCACTCAAATACAGGTTTATTGGACGAAGTAATCTACAAATACTTTCCAACTTCACATTACACTAGTGCTATTGATGACAAGCAGGAGAATGGTAGTACATATCAAGTGCCAATTGGAAAAGTTGACAACTTGATAGACACAAATTATGAGTGTCTTTACATGAACCATGTCAAGGGTATAATTCTTAACACCAAGTTTAGATATCAATTCCCTATTCATAGCAGTTCTATATAATAATAGTACAAAACAATAGATTGTGTCATTAGATATTGAGATTTTGTGATATTGTTATTGAAATTATTTCTTACTAATTAATTTTCTTTGCCACAATCTTTGTAGATGATGCAACAATTGCTAAGAGTTTTGTCAAGAAATCTCCAGTGTTGTTTGAATGTGCTAGTGTTTCCAACGAGATGAACACAGCTCAATTCAATTCAGGTATTGAGTGTGTCCTTGAACATCCCCACGTGGATACTAAGAGCATGAAAAATAACATTCACAATGGCTATTGTTTTGTCACCAACGAACCTACTAATTCCATTGCCATAGAACAACTAAGCCACTATGAAATAAAGACTAAACTGCAACATATGGAGGAAAGCATAAAGTTATTGATGGAGTCTCATGGTAGAATTATGCAGAAATCTGCAACCATGCTCTCCTTTTTTTAGAGTTTGAATCTGTAGAGACATGCAAAAGTGCATATAATTTTGGAAACTTTGGAAATATGTATAATTCCCCTTAAATCACTTTCTATTTCAAATTACAATTCTAAAAGCAAAATTCAATTTAACAAAATGATTTGCTACAGATAGTTCTCTAATTTGATTTTTGAAATTTTCTATTTCCCGATGCTTAAAGTTCCTTGTATATGCATGTCTTTAAATATTAAGAATGCAAATGAATGTAAAATTTTGTTGTCCATTTCCTACTTTTCAAATGCAATTTTTTCTTTCCTAAAAATTTGAAATCAAAGATCATTTTAGTCAATATTTTGTACCCTTATAAAAATTCCACTTGCTTGATACTTTTTACTAAAATTTATGCATTTATGTTTAACTCTTTTCCAACTTAGATTTATGCAAATAGTATTAACTAGTACAAATATCTACACGTTTCCCTACTATTAGAGATTAACAAAATAAGAATAGTAATTTACAATAATTTTAAATCCAAACATATTGTAATGGCATTTGGAAATTATCTGTTGTAGAAGGCGAACAGCTAAATAACTAACAAAACAACAAAAAAACCATTGAAAGCCAAACAAGTAAAAAAACTAAGGTATTATTAGACATGGAAAAACAAGTTATAAATGTAGACAATTACCAATTCAAAAGTAAAACTCAACCCTCCAATATTGATATTGCATTAAAATGTGAAGGACTATATAGAGTGAAAACATTTCAATACAATGTAGGAGATTGTTTATTTGACGCACTAGAACTACTACTCAACTATCGTTACACATCAATCCAACTACAAAATGGCACTATTGATTTTTTTTTAGTTGCCTTCCAAATAATGAAAAAGAAGCAAGAAAGTAATATAACTACGAATTGGATCCACAAAATCTATGCCAATTACACGGAGTACATGATCGTACAACATATTTTCGAAGAATGCGATTATCTGCAAAACCAAGTTCACCTAACAAAGAAGTTGGACTATGGGGAGATGTATTTTGTATTCAATGGCTATCCAAATGGCTAGATATACAAATATGCCTCTGGTCAATGACAACAAGGGAAAAGTATTTGCATTTCAACAAATTAGCCCTTGGAGAGTCATTCTCAATTCTCTTTCATGATGCAAATCCTTCCAATGGACACTTCGAGCCACTTCTCAGTATTCAAACACAATCTCAGAACTACCAACCATCAACAAAATTTCATCAACTTAAACAGCTAATTAGAAATAATAATCAAAATTAAAGTACCAAACATGTCAAACAAAAAAAAAATCAAAACAACTATCACAAATACAAAATTCAAAAATGATAGATGTAGATAATTATCAATTCAAAGGCCAAACTCAAGTTTCTAACATTGATATTGTACTTAAAAAAGGACTATTTAGAATGAACAATTTCAAGTACAATGTCGAAGATTGCTTGTTTGACTTAGTAGAACTCTTACTCAACTTTCAGTACACATCAATCCAACTACGAAATGGAACCATTGATCACTTCTTAACCTACCTTAAAAAAGGTGAAAAAGAGGCAATTAGATCATACCACCCTGACTTGAACCCTCAAGCTCTACATGATTTACACAAAGTACATGATCCTCAAACATATCTACGTAGAATGCGATTATCAGCAAAACCAAGTACAATTGACAAAGAAATTGGACTATGGGGAGATATATTTTGTATTCTTTGGCTATCCAAATGGTTAAAGATACAAATATGTATTTGGTCAATGACAACAGGTAAAAAGTACTTGCACTTCAATGAATCGATCGATGCGGACTCATACGCCATTCTTTTCCACAAGCAACTCCTTCTGCTAGACACTTTGAGCCACTTCTACCGTAACAAACACACAATCTAAGCTACCATGCACCAACAACATTCCCACAAATTAAAAAATCCATATCAAATAATAATCAAAATCAAATATTAAATCCTATGAAAAGGAAAAAGCCAGAGAATTTCAACATTACTTCACTCCGCAAAATCAAGATGCAAATGCGGCGCAACCCATCAATGGTATCTACAATGTCAAAAGAGAAGAATTCACTCTCCCCAATAGCAATATTTGAAAAAACAATCCAAGACACACCAAAAAATGCATGTGCAATATGTCAAATGTTGTATTTCAACAAATACATTAGGCTTTTCAAAGACAAATACAAACAAACCTACTACAAATTAATACAATCTAATGATCCAATTTTGGAAAATTCTATTTGTTGAAAATGTCTTACATTATTGAAACAATCCATGCTCCCCAAATACGCAACACCACATAATATTTGAACAAACAAACCATTGAAATATGTACAGAATCTATCGCAATTAGAAGAATGGCTTGTCTTGTGCTTAGAATTGCATTTGCTCAAATTTGGGAACTAGGATACAAAAGATCTCATATAGGATTAACTGGTTCCATCATTAATGTTCCAGTCAACATGAACATTATTTAGAAAGCAATACCACAATCTATTGATGAAACATCAACAATTATTGTTTCTCTTATAAGACAATTGGAATATAAAAATGCATTCCAAAAAGGCATGGTATGACCAAATACTATCATGCATGCATTGACCCAATTAAGCAAAACAATGCTTTACAAAATGGAAAAGGTAGAAATAAAAAAAAATTGGGAAGAAGCATTTCGAATCAATGATCAAGATGAAAACAGCAATGAACAAAGTACAATAGAAAGTGAATCAGAAAGTGACATAGACCATCAATATCCCTTTGAATCTTTAATCCATGGATTCACAGAATCTAGATCTATACATAAAATGCAAGACAAAATTATAGAAGTAGCACCTGCACAAGAGAATTCTCCTATTGGAATCTTTAAAGATAAGTATTTTGAAAAAATGAATTTCCCTACACTATTTTTTTGCAATCCACGTGATGATGACATTGTCAAAAAATTCACATACCAAAAAATTGCACAATGGGAGTTGCTACATTCAAATAGACAATTTTCCTACCACATAACAAACTTATTTTTCAAGACCATTAAAATACTCATACAACAAGTTATGTCTACAATGTGGATAAGAATTCGTAAAGGTCATCTAAAAGGAAGAAAGCTATTAGCTAAAGATGTCAAAGGAAAACCTAACCTAGAGAAGATACTCAAATCAGACATTGGCTATATTGATTTCAAAAGGATAAGAACATCTCCTGATTATTTACAACTTTAAAAAAATGTATTTGCAATGATACAACAACTAGGACCACCTACTTTTTTTGTTACATTTACTAGTGCCAAACAAAATTGGGATCCTCTAACTAATACACTTGAACAATTATATAGTACAAATCAATCAAGATTACAACAACAAGAATCTTATAGCCAAATTCAAAATCATAAATTCACTTTCATCAAAAAAGATCAAGTTACTTGTGCACGCTACTATAGACATAGAATAAATGCAATCAAAAGATTAATATGTACAGACGATTCTTTCTTTGGAAATTTCTTAGACTATTTCTCTATAACTAAATTCCAAAATCATGGAAATGAGCATGATCACTTTCTTCTATGGATAAAAAATGCACCTATCTATGGCAAAGATAGCAATGCAAATATTATAGACTTTGTAGACAACTACATAACTTGTAGCACAGAACATCTACAACCTGATATCTAGCTATATTACACAAGCATCATCATACAAAGCAATGTAGAAAAACAAAAAAATCCACATGCAAATACAATTTTCCATTGCCACCAATGGAGAAAACTATAATACTCGACCCACTAATAGACAAGAATGAAGATATAATTTCAACTGCAAACAAAATATTTTCAAACTTGGAAAAAGAAACATATGAAACATCCTTCTCTTTTCAAATGTTCCTAGATCAAATGGGTATCAATGAGGACAAGTATATCATGGCTGTAAGATCAACACTCTGTAGGCCTACACTACTATTACAAAGAAAACCATCGCAAATATGGAACAATAGTTTTGCAAAGAAAATTCCACAATTATGGAAAGCAAATACAGATGCACAATTTGTTCTCAATGCATATGCAGCAGCAATGTATTGTAGCTCTTACATAACAAAGGTTGACAAATCAATGGCACAAGCATTTAAAAGAATACGTAAAGACCACCAACATAATAATATTGATGCCATAAAGATGATAACCAGACTCAGAAATGCTTTACTTAATTTGCAACAAATGTCCTCAGAACAAGCTGCTCACATTGCCTTATCCCTTCCACTAAATTATAGCTCAAGGAAATGTGTATTCATTGATACAAGGCCCGATAACGATCGCACTTTTGTTTTGAAATCAGCCAAACATATAGCCAAAGAACCAGACGAATCGGAAAATGTTATTTGTAAATCTTTAATAGACTACTATGTAAAATGCCCCCCAAATATTTTGGGCATATGTCTTACAAAATTTGTAGAAGAATACAATAAGAATGGCAATAGAATCAAACCAAAGGCAAAACCAAATGTTATATGATTTATCAATTTCAATAAACATGTCGATCTAGACAATCATTACAAAGAGAAATTACTGCTCTATGTCCCCTTTACAATACATGAGAATGCATTGAAACAAAATTTCAATTCATGGCAAAACGCATACATACATCATGAGAAAACAATTCAGCTTAACCGTGCAAAGTTCAATTACAATGTCCACTCTGAATGGCGTGACATCGAAAAAGATATACATGAGCTGAATGCTAAAGATGAAAGCAATGCCAATGACACTTTCGTTACACACAATAAGAAAGATCAGGAACAATATGACATACAAGTAGATTTCCAAACTATCAACCGCATCAACTTAAATAGTAAAAGTCTCAATACAATTTAAATTATTCAACACCCTAAATAATGGAAAACAATGAGTACTACAAATTACGACAAATGTTAAACAAAGAGAAACAAGAAATTGTAAAGGACATAGTATTAAAAAAAATGAAAGATATTAAAACTCCACTACACTTATTCTTGACAGGTGGAGCTAGAACAGGGAAGACTTTCACTGCAAAAGCCATATTCCAAACACTTCTCTGCATCTACAATAATTGTATTGACAATGACCTAGACAAGCCTAAGGGACTACTTACTGCTTATACAGGAAAAGCAATGTACAACATAGGTGGAGTAACACTACTCTCAGTGTTCCACATACCTTTCAACAAATCAGAGTTCATTTCATTAAATACTGAAATATTGGATACAATGTCAAATCACTATCAACAAAGTCTGCACGTCCTTCTCATTGATGAAATTTCATTAGTGGGTTCAACATTTCTACGCTATATTGACAAGCGATTACGAGATATAATGCAAATTCCAACTGCATACTTTGCAAACCTTGATACAATCTTCTATGGATATCTTTACCAAGCACAACCCATACTTGACTCTATTTTATTTGAAAATAAACCAACAGTTTCTAAACTAATGCCTTACAATTTATGGAATGACAATATAAAGTGCTATTCTTTGATCTCCACCATGCGACAAAGAGATGAAAAATTCATAGCAATTCTCAATAGAATTTGTGTCAGATCACATACAAATGATGATTTACATTTTCTTAACCACAATTGCTTACATAGATACCACCAATGGACCCAACATTCCCTTTTCTCTTTTATACACGAAAGGATGTTGATGAACACAATAAGAAAATGCTATCAACAATTCTTGGAGATATCATTGTACTAGACATGCAAAGGATGAACATGATGAAGATAACTATGATGGAATAAGATCATACACTCTTACAGCTACTCTACCAACTCAAATATGTGTGAAACCAAACATACTTGTAGAAATATATGTTGGAAACTACAATACACAAGATGGTCTAGTGAATGGATCGGATGGAATCTTCAAAGTATATACAAAAAAAAATGATTTAGATATAGTTTGGATCAAATTTAATGACTCAAAAATTGGCCAACAACAAATAAAAAATTGGCACATTGTTATACTGAAAACATTAAGAAAGATTGGGTACCGATACTTCGCATTTCTAGGCCCATCCACACATCAATCACCAAAAAAAAAATTACAATTAGAAAACAATTTCCAATACAGTTAGCTTGTGCAAGAGCTATACATCGATCCCAAGGACTTACAATAGATGTTGTAGCATTTGATCCAACTGGGATTAGACAACATGGAATAACCTACACAACACTATCATGAACAAAATCAATCCAATCATTGTTCTTGCTCAAGCCTCTAAATGAAAAAAAAATCAAAATGAAGAAAAAAATAGTCCTTAAAATGCAACGCCTTCAAACAAATGCACAATGGATATTTGAAAATGAAAACAAACTTCCTAATAACATCCCACAAACTCGTATGTGCACATTGAACACTCGTAGCTTACATGCACATTTAAATGACATTCTAAATGACCGCGACATAATGGCATCTGATATCTTATGTTTGCAAGAAACACACATGCATCCATCAGAAACTAACAATATATTTCAAAATTCCAATTCCTTTGGTCTATGCAACATACATGGCATACTGAATTTAGCTAAAAAAAAACTTAATTATATCTAAAACAACACAACATACAACACAAAACATTGAAGCCAAATCATAATAACAATAACTCAAACAAACTTCGAGTTGAATGTCTATAACATCTATGCAAGACCCAACACTCTAATTTTAGAAGTCCTAACAATGATCGATAGAATACTTACACATATAAACACACAAAACTTCATTTATATTATAGGAGACTTCAATATTGACATGAATATAGAAACAAAAAAGAAAAAATTACTCTCTAATCATATGGAAAAGAAAAAAATACAATTCATATTAAACCAAACACACACTATAAACAAACCACTAATTGACCATGTCTGGTGTAATTCAAACACACATGCATCTTCCAACTACAAATTGGAAGCATACTTGACTGATCACCTTGCCACTTTCATAAATTTCAATCCTAATCAACAAAAATAGTAGACTTGTGATTCTCGCTAACCATATATAAAAATATTGGTCATCTTGTAAACCATGAGTACAGTTCTATCATTATTTCTAATATGCAACCTATCTAAACTCAAATGCTTCTTTGAAAATTGTATGCTTCTTTCTACATGTTTAACAAATATACTAATGCATCTTTACACAAACCAAATAAATTTGAACTTTTATTTGCAGGAAAAACCAATTACTTGTTTCATTGTTGAAACATATTATCCTAGCTGATATCTAACAAAAATTACTACAATTTCATTGTACACAATCCAACACCATGAAATTTTACTGTAGGAAAACAATGGAAAGCAACAAGAGAACAAGCAAAAAACAAGCAACAACATAGGCAGAAACACCCAAAAGGTATTCAAAAAACAAAAAATCAATTTCAAATGTGCTAATTCACTTTTCCAATGCTCAAGCTTTTCTATTATATTTTGTATAGATCAAAAATTGGAAGTCCCCATTCCATATCCATTGAGGATCTAAACGCCCAAAAAGCTAGAAACATTTTTGAAGGTGACATTATTGTAGTGTACAAATCCAACCTGGACAAAGCCAAACAATCACGCGAATTGCTCCGTATAGATTTGACAAATGATAAAGCTGAAATGACAATTACATTAAATGTTACTGGCCATCTTATCAAAGAACATGAAGATAAAATCATTCCAGGTTCAGCAATACGTATATCAAATTTCCAAATTGCACACAAAACCGATTATGATCATGGTGACTATGACTATATTATCATTTTGCAAGAAACAAGCACGGTTGACGTCATACCTCGCATATGTGAAGAATATAAGTTCATACCAGAAATGACAATTCAACAATTACTTACAACAACAAATAACTATCCCATTGGGATAGTTGTTGCACTTGTTATCTCCACAAAAAGAATGGCATCATAGTTTCTACTTGACATCAAATATGGTGATTCAGACATGGACAAAGCACAGGTACATAAATGCTTCATACACTTCTCCTCAACAACTTTACATTCATTGCTTTCTTCTTTCTACCATTACAATCCATAGATTAAATCTAATTTACTCACCATTAACAAACAATTGCAGTTACACGAGAGTTTCACCCAGTAGTTCTTAGAAATTGAAAACTAGGTGTGAGAAGACAAGTTTCCATCAATGTTATTCAAAAATATTGTAAGACAAAAAGAGCCAAACAACACATTCAAAACCGTCAAAGCAACATATATCTGCAAACTAAACAACAAAAGAACAATGGAAAGGCTACAAAGACTCCTCCAATCAACATTTCAGGTAATCATTTCAAAATTGTTACATCACAAAAAAATTTATTAAATTTTCTCCTCTACATAACAATATTGTTTCCATATATGTTTCAGATACAGGGAATTTTAAAAGTTGTCAACCCCTTGTCCAATCCCTTCCACGTATTTTGTGCCAAGTGCAACTTCAAGTTTGAAAATTATGGAACACTAGAAGACCAAGTTGCCTTTTGTGCAAGATGTAATGATGACGTGAAGTATATATTCTTCCCTTTTTTTTAAATTGTTCGGATACCTAAAAACAAACAAATAATACATTTCTTTGCAAATAAATCCATTGTGCAAATGTTACTACCTAACTTACACAACACCACGTACGAAGACTACATTGAAGATAAATCAGGCATCATCTTCATACATTATGGGATTTCTCTGCAAGGGGGCACTTCATGTTGAACCATAACAATGTGATCATCAATGCCAGTCATCTTCAAGAATAACCAACAAAACATTAAAGGTAGGTAAAATATTTGCCTTCAATCTTTATCTCTATGCATGTTACTATTCACTTTATATTCTCATATAAAAAAAAAATCATTTTCTAATATCCACATACACTATTTGCAGGCAGCAAATGAGCTTGGAAAGGGAACATTATTGCACTTCTTCAGTTTGCACACCACCTATAAACTTTCCTAGAATATTTAATTATAATAGTACATGTCAAATGCTACAAAGACATTTCTTTCTTAAATGTTTTATGTTATATGATCCCTATGACTTAATGCAAACTCTATAAATATATATTTCTATTTCTAATTAGACTACATTGTGATTAATGGGATTGGACTAAATATTTCTATTATGTCACGTTTGAACACATTTAATTCCAAAGTTTATTAAATTTATAGATTCATTCTTTATGCATATTACATATTCTTAATATTTATTACTATATTTCAAAGATGTAAAAATTAACCATTAACTTGTTTTTCATACTAATTATTTTCACCATATTTCATGTCTACTCATTTGACTAAATATTTCTATTATCTCATGTTTCATAACATTTCAATCCAGAGTTTATTAGATTTATAGATTCATATTTGATGAAAATTAGACATTCTTAATATGTTTTACTATATTCAGATGATGTCCACATTAATCATTAACTTATATTTCAATAAAATTATTTTGTCTACATTTCATGTGTATTAAAATCTCAATTATCAATAACTACATCAAAATGATGCTTACATATGTCTTTATTTTTGCTAACTCTCCTCACCACCAACACACAATTTAACAATTGGCAGGAACTTGACGCAACTGTGTCTCTTGTTTATATCAATTCCAAACTGTCGTCTCTTATTGTTATATATTAAATTCAAATATTTAAATTTATTTGATAATTATATTTAATATATTTGAATTATTTTTTATTATATAATACATAATATAAATTTATTAATTTATATTATTTTAATTATATTTAATAATAATATATAATAATTATAAATATTGTATTTAATATAATCATAAATTACATAATCTTATATAATATATATTATATAAATGATATGACATATTATATTATATTATTAAAATATAATATATAACATATAATTATATTATTATATTATTATAATATAATATATAGTTTATTATACATTATACTTATATACTATCTAGTTATATATAAATTAAATATAATATAATATTCTCAATTTAATTTGGAGGATTCAAAAATAGTTTGTAAAGATTAAATGTTAAGTTTTTTTTTTTATTATATTATATGGTCCATTGGAAAATAAAATAAAAACATATAATAATAATATATAGTCTTGATTATTAATCTATTTAAACAATTTGACATATGATAAATTTAATATGAAGAATATTAAAGAGAAATTATTAATATATTTATATAAGGATGCATGATATATTTAATATTATTAATTAATAATAATTTATTATTAAATAATAATCATTATCATTATATAATAGAATTATAAATATATACTTATCAAAACTATTATATATAATATAACCATAAACTATATAATAGTTATTATATTATATTATATGATAATAATAATAGTTTGGATAGTATATTAAATATTAATTATAATATATTCAATATTCTATAATAATGACAATTATTGTATAATAATGACAATTATTGTATAATAATTAATATTAGTTAAATAATAATAAAGTATTAATATTAAATATATTATATATCACTTAATATTAATATTAATACTTTATATTTAATATTAATACTTTATTATTATTTAGCTAATATTTTAATTATTACTATTTAATAATTTTCATTATTATAGAATATTTAATATATTATAATTAATATTTAATATACTATCCAAACTATTATTATTATCATATAATATAATATATAACTATTATATAGTTTATGGTTATATTATATATAATAGTCTTGATAAATATATATTTATAATTCTATTATATATGTGATATAATATAATGATAATATATTATATAATAATAATGATTATTATTTAATAATAAATTGTTATTATTAATTAATAGTATTAAATATAATAATGATTATTATTTAATAATAAATTGTTATTATTAATTAATAGTATTAAATATATCATGCATCATTATATAAATATATTAATAATTATTTTTTAATAAATTCTTCATTTTAAATTTATCATATATATTATTAAGACTATGTATTATTATTACATGTTTTTTTATTTTATTTTTCAATAGACAATACATCTCATATATATAAATATATTTAATATTTAATATATAATTTATTATATATTATACATTATACATTATACTATGTTATATATTAAATTTTATTAATATATATTATATTATATTATATCATTTATATAATATATATTATAGAAGATTATGTCATTTATGATTATATTAAATACAATATTTTATAATTTATATTAATTATTAAATATAATTAAAATAATATAAATTAATAATTATATTATCTAATAATTAATAAAAAAATAATTCAAATGTATTAAATATAATTATCAAATAAATTTAAATAATAGAGTAAATTTAATATATAACAATGAGGGATGACAATTAGGAAATAATATGAATAATATATTACCATCTGTTACAAAAAGGTAGGAGAGACAAATTGTATTTATGAAGGAGAATGAACCGGGAACTATTTGAGAAATATGGATGAAAGAGGCGTGAAATAAATGAGTGAAATGGAAACGGAAAAGGGAAGGGAAGGGTATTGAATGTGAGCCCCCCTTGAAGCATTGACAAAGTCAAAGGCCTAGTGTGTGATACTTAAGCCCAGCCGCCAACTTCTATTGTACTCATCGTATTTATAGTAACAACAAGTAAAGGTGTGAGAATAATGAAAATAGCAAAGGATATGTGTGTGTTTGGATATGAAGTCCGACACTTCATGTTTCAGCTTCCTTGTTTTTTTTAATGCACAAAGGAAAAGTTTGGGCGTTTCATATTCATTAGTCCTACCAACATTAATATAAAAAAAATTGATGGTCACTTAGTTTGAGATATATATATGAATTATTTTGTGTCTCTCATAGTTATTGTATATTTAATACAGTAAAATGTAGTGTTGTGATAAAAAAAATTCTAATAATTGCTCCCCCTTAGCCACTACTTTACTTAGAAATTGATAGGAGTATCAGCACCATAGGTCAATACAAATAAGACTGATGATTCAACTTTCTTTCCTTCCTTTCTCCAAATCCTTTTCATTTCCTTTATTGCTTCTTCCAAATCAATGATTTGATCATGCTTCTTCGTCGGATGATTTTTTTTCTTCTTCTGCAGTTATTAACAGGGTGTTTTGGATTGTTGCACTTACAGCAAACAACATTCTTCTTTCTGTTTTGTCTTTTATTCAACTTATCTTCGCATAAACTAACTTTATATCTGATCTTCTTGCACTTAAGATATTTTTCAGAGAATGATAAAGAATCATTCATGTTACTTTTGCAGTCCTTTGCCTTATGACCATTTTTTTTGCAGGAATAACAGACACCATTGAAAGATAAAAACCTTTTAGCATCATGTCGTTTGACAGGAGTTATTCTGGAATTGTTTCTTAGATCCTTGATTTGTCCATCTTTGCACTGAGTCTTCTTATCAGTATATTATTTCACTTAAGAACAATGACCTTTCTCAAACCCTAAACCACTCTTATCTGTTGTTGATCTCTGAGAAGTAATCAATTCATCAAGCATTGTCGAGCTTATCTTAAATTTTTCTTCAAAAATTCTTGCCTTTTCTAGATCAAATCTCAAGATTTATGCTTCTTCCTCAAGCTTTATGCATTCATCCATCTTCCTTTGAATTTCAATTTCCTGACATTCTTCAGTTCTTTTCTTTTCATCCAATTGTTGCAGCAAGCTGGAGACAATTTCATCTGCCTTAACCAATAGATCACATGCTTCAACACTTTTAATTTGCAACTTTTCAATATACTCATTCACTTTCATCAAATTTTCTTTCAGATCTTCTATTTCTTCTAAATATCCAGTAGAGACCACTTCCAAAGGAAAAAATTTCTTATACTCAAATTTTGGGACCTCCTCAAGCTATTAGGCTTCTTCTGAGGAACCAAGCTCTGATACCAATTGTTGAACATCCAGAATACTGAGAGGGGATGATCAATATTCCATAAAACCATTCATATAAAACCCATCTAACCATTATCACAATTTTGACAGAATCAACAAAAGAGAACATAGAAACAAATTAATGCAACCATACACATGAACACCAGGATTTTTACATGGAGAACCCAAAAAGGGAAAAACTACTGTAAGGGTTAACTAACAATATATTATATCCAGATATAAAATATTACAAGGCTCACTACCAAGACTCACTATCCTTAAAAAGACTTATTTCCTCAATACAAAAGATGGTTGACCGCCAAGATACAAAGACAGTGGCTCACTGCCAAAAGATTGAACTGATAGGATACACCTTCAATGTGCAAGGTTCAGTTCCAATGAAGCTCAGAATATGAAGTACTGCCTCACACAGCAGTCGCTCAACAAATCTATTTTGATCCATGACTAATAAAGCATTTAGGCTCAGACCTTTCACCTACACTTCACACTTCACACCTCTTTCCACTTTCCACTCTTTCTCTCTTATCTCATTCCTCAAAACATCTTATATATATACAAGTATATCTTGATCATCAATTAGGTCGGCCTAATTAGATGAAAACAAAATAATAAAAACTCTCTTTGTTGGCACCATAAAGATTCTATCCATGTAGTGTATTGTACCAAGTCGGCTAACATCCATTAAACATAACTAGTCTCCATAATGTATTGCATATGTTAAGTCGACCAAGACTAGAACACACTTCTCCAAACCAACAAATAATCCTCAAAGAAAACACCTTCCAGATTTGAGAACACATTAATTTCCCATCATACCACCAACATAGAGACTATCAAGAAAACCACAGCATAAGAATATTCACCTTAATAAAATGCGGAGTCTCCCACACAGTATGTCGAGCAAGGAACAATAGTAGAATACAGAGTTGAACTCTGTCAGAGATACAAAAAAATTCTCACAACCAAAAATGTCTCAAGATCCAGGATATAGTTGTCTAAATGAGTCATGATAACATGGTTAATATATAAGAGTCATATCAAATCTTGCGGTGAATTGCAGACTCAAATACCAACATACTAATCCATCACAAAAGGGCATTACCAATAGAGAACAGATTCTAGTAAACCAAGTAGACTTCTCATAGAGTTATCACCATGTTGACATCAATGACAACATAGGAACAACCAACACAAACCATCCATACTTCATGCTCATGTTGCAAGGCTTCGTAATGCCAAGATTATCAACTTGAGGGAAGGCTTTATAGAGGCATTGCTTGTGAAGTCAAAGTAAAGCTAGTGGTTGAAATTGGGAAGTTGCGCATCATTTAGTCAATTGGATAAGTGAGTTACAGGCATGGGGATAAATCTTCCTTTAATTGTCTTAGTTTATGAAGGATTGATTCTTGAATACTTTATTTAGTCTATTGTGATTACTTGCATTAGGGGAAAATAATATTTGCTTTGAAAGGAAATTAGAAGTTGTTTACATGTTGTTTTGTGAAGTGCTTGTAATTACTCCATAATAGGAGGAATTTTTTTCATAAGTATTAATATACTAGTTATGATTAAACAAGGGTAGCTTAAGGGTTACTCATAGCTAAGTTATTTGATTATAATAGATAGCTAGTGGGTTACTCCTAGGTTTGTTAGTCCAATGAAGGGAGGGAAATTTTATATATGCTTTAAGAGTAGAAATACCCTAGAGTATGTAAGATTAATGATAGGTTAATTTTGGGGTTGAAGATTACCCATAGGAGGGATTACCTATGCATAGATTATAGTGGTCTTAAGTCAAAACGAGCTTCAGTAACTTGTAAGTGAATAAATAACCATCACTCAAAGTACTGAGTGAGAACACTTTGGCCAAAGTAGTGTGATTTCCTTTGGCTCCACTGTTAGTTCACCGTGTCCATGTAGTGCATGCTAGTTCTAGATTGTAGGGTTACAAGTTCTAGTGATGTAGGGCACAACACTAAGCTCAATGTGATTTTCATATGGGGTTACTCAACCAATCTCTTTGTCGAAGGGTAGGGTCATATATCATATGATAGATGTGCGAGGGACCACATATGAGTCTATGGTTGGTGGAAAAGCACTTGAGTGATGCTTCTCCTCAACAGCGGGTGAGGGAAGACCAAGATTTTGAAAGGAAGATCCTAGACCATTTATCTATAGCTCTGAAGCTCGGTTGAGCTATGTATGTAATTGTGTACATTCTTAGAATATTGTAATTTGTGAAATTATTATATTGAAATGGAATCCTTGTTGTGTATTGTTATGGCATCTTTGCTCATTAGTTCTCAATAAAGAAAAGAAATTTTTTATTGCAATGGCTTGTTACATAGTTTATTTACTCACACAGTGAAAACTTAGGAAAAATTACTTCAGTGAACGGTTGGCATGTTGCAACCTAAGGGGCATAATCTAGCTAAGGGATTCTCCAAAGTAAAAGGATGAAATATACTCCCCCTAAATAAGAGGTAGAATAAAATTATTTTTTATATAAATCTAAGGTAAATACATAAATAATATAAACATTCAAAACATGCCTTAGATAAAAAAGAATCTAAATCAAAAAATGTAATAGATGTACTCAATTAAATGTTTCAAAAAATAAAACAAATAAATAGAAATACTTAGTTGGAAATACTATAATAGATGATAGAACGTGATTCATCAACCATGTAAGGATATCAATTTGAAGATTAGGTGAATGTCTTGAATTAGTGAATGATTTTTCTATCAATTTGGGTCACTTTCAAGGCTAGGCAATCAACTCATGTGTGTATATCTAATTTTTGTCTTGTGGATCTGGTTTGTGTCTATTGATTTGATATTTGCAAACTTTTAGAATGTTGCTTCAGATTGTGTGTTTTGATGTCCTCAATATGCCTTCACATAAATGCTAGTTCTATTGTTGATGGTTTAAACTTAGGGATAATTTCCTCTTTTGTGTCAAACAATATAAGGATACCAATTCAATGGCTAGATAAAAGATTGTGGGTAGCACTCTCTAACATGTAAGATGGCCTAGATGCTTGTGCAATGCAAATTATCTTATACATGCTCATATTGATCATGCATGCAAGTAGTAAATGATAGCTCTAGGATGTGACAAATGGATGATCTAAAATGAACTAAGGTTACCCTTTACATACTATACTAACAATCACAACCAAAAAAATTCACAATTTAAATTGACATACAATCACAAAAAGAAGTAAAGTTGATCTCATATTTGAATTTAAATTTACAAGTTAGAGAATCATTTCTATTGAAAATTAGGATAAAACTTTATAGTGAAAATATGTAGATAATGTTATGCATCCAAATAAATAGATAGCAATAAATCATAGATGTAAATAGATTACAATATAAATGTAAATCATAACTCAATAATTGTGTGGAGAAACCCTTGCGGGAAAAAAACTCCACACCTAAAGAGATTCAAGACTTGTATTAATCCTTCAAATGAGTTATATCAATACAACTTCTCTCTTTGAATCACTACAACACTTCATATCTTCAACAACCTGTAAATTAACTTGTTTTTCCTTCAACTCAAGCACTAAATATACAGGCATGAGAGAAAATACAAATCATGAATGGTTTCTAAAACCATTTAGGCATAAATCACAAAAATAAGAAACTTTCTCTTCCAACTTGTGATTCTATCCACTTCTTAGTAATGTGCTCATGCAAACTATTATCTTCTCCAAGCTCACAAAATTAACTTCCCCTTTTTCATGCTCTTTCTAATTTGACAACTAAAAAATGCTTTGCAAGTTGTCATAATTACATTTAGCAACTTTCATGACAACTAAAAGATAATTACACATTTCCAATTAATAATTAATTTAAAAAAAAAAATCAGCTGTTTACTCAACAATTTCTACATATCTATAATCATTTTTGTGATGGTGGTAAGCAAGTGGTGGAGATTTACAACCCATCACTGGATTTCAGCCAGACGGATGTGATTCCAAGTGCCTTATGAACCCTACTTTCAGATCTTTTCTGTCTACTGCATAATTGCCTTAAAGCATCGGATGTTTGTGTATCCAGATGAACAGTTATAACCATATATACATCCACCAATTTGTACTTGATGAAACAAAATTCCATGCTATGGAAGCCCTCCACTCCAATCGTATGATGTTAATTTATTTAAAGCAATTCGATGGCCAATTGCTATCCATAGGTGTCAAACGAAATCGTGCCACATGAGGAAGTAAATGGTGTTGATGACCAACTCTCTACTTTCATCCCTTTATAGTCGATCATGTTCACAAGGAGATGAACGAAGTTGAATTCATTTCTTGAGTATTGATTGTTTCCATGGTACTAAGCTTTTTCCTAGATCTAGTGAATTGAATTGTAAGAATTTATGCTCAGTAGTACCACTGTAATCCTCTTCCACTACCATGATTTTTGCATATAAGATTTATTATGATCAACCTTTCTAAATCAAAACGGATAAAACTCAAAAAACACAATAACTCTAATTATTTTGGCAAGAAAGTTTAGGTATGGAAGGTTTGTATTGTTCCATCTTAGAGAGGGATCTAAAAAGGAAGGCTTACTAGTAATATTAAAAAAAAAAAAACAATCTCAAATTTCAAATACTAAACTTAAATAGACAAATATCTGTATAATTTCAATCACAATTGCAAATGACAATTGTCATATGGTGTCCTCCAATCACAAAATGCCTAGATAGATTCAAATAAAATATTTTTTCATTTCTATACTTGATTGTAATCTATTTTTTTTCATTAGATCTCAACTATTAATAGTTGTCATTCTTTCTTATTTCTATAAACTTTACACCCAATTCAATCTAAAATATTTTGTACTTAAAATGCTTATGATTACACAACTATTTTTTAAGTAAACAATTCAACAAATAGAATTACTGTCAAACTTGACGAACTCTATTGAAAAAATGAATCTCAAATGATATCCTACATAAAAACTAAACGTAACATATAACCACCAATATAACACAAAATGAATCTCAAATGATATCCTACATTAAAAAAATTAGATGTTTCATATAACCACCAATTTAACACTTAATACACAAATGATCTTATGATGTTTGCACACAATATTCCATCACCCACAAATCTAAAAATTACCCTACCTTTTTTCTACTATCCTGAAAGTATCATTTCAAAAATGATAGGAGATTAAATGAGCATGCCCATTGAACTTATGGGTCCAATTACTAGTAGCAGACACGCATGAAATGAAGTACGTGGGTGCTAATGCTCAAGCCATTCTTGACCATCGATAAATTGGCGGCCGAGATATGGTTTGACTTGTTTGGAAGAAAGAGAGGTTGCCCATGGCACTCGCCCTCTCCTGTCTGCGCCCGGTCCACTGCATTTATACTCACTGAACACAGCTGTCCTGTATCCCAATCAAACGCTCACTTTCTTAGATTTTCCTACTCACTATTCAATTGGGTGCAATTGACAAGAACAATAACAAATATTACCTCCTCCTGTAGACCATATTCCAGTCCTGCCATCCACTGAATTTATAATGTTGTCGAAGTGGCATAAGGAATAGACGATGGTAGAATAGTCACCCCATGCTCGTCCCAGATACACATTTCCCGTCCCCTTCACCTTACATCTCACAAATGAGAATCCTGTTTTGTTCTCTGCCGACGTCCTCTGCGACGCTGCAATGGCTCCGAATCTCGCCGCATTTACACGCAGTAAGCATTTCTGTAATGAAATTCAATTTGAAGGCTATTCTTATAATTTAAACGGTTTAACAGTCAAAAAAACTTATCTTGAACTGTTAAAAGAGCTGACCTTGTAGAGAGATCTGGCATTCCCACAGATGAAATCAATGGAGCCCACGATGGTACACTTCAAGAAAAAGTGCCTGCCTTTGTAATCGTAGAGGGTGTCTTGAGATCCCACCATTCGGCACTGGGTAATAAAAGCTTTGTCTTCCGCCACGAGCAGCGCAACCGCTTGCATTCCCTCCGCCCCTGGCACCGCCGGTGGAGCACTGTTCTGCATTAACAAAGGTTGTATCACACCCATTGGAACGCTACTGCAAACATAACAACCACCAGACATAAGTACCTCAAAAGTGATGCCTTTGGCACAGAAATACTGAGATTCGATGGTAGTCGAAGCAGAACCGTAGGTGCCCATAGGCTGCCCGTCCTGGCCTCTGGATGACGCGGTGTTGTTCCAAGTCAGAATTGTTTTTCGGATCCCTTCACCGATGAAGGAGATCAATGATTTGTTCGCCGGAATCCTCACCTTCTCCCTGCACACCAATCATGTAGGATGAAAAGATGGTTTTTTGTTTAACAAATACAAAGTTAAATTCCCCACGCACATGTATATGCCGGCCCGTATGAAAATCTTCACCCGCTTGGAGTTCCCAAATGGAATGGAATCAACAGCGCCCTGAACTGTCGTGAAATTGCCGCTGCCATCCTTAGCCACGACTATGATCTCACCAGTACGAGAGTTCACGTCATCCCGTGAAATCATGTAATTTGTGGCAGCTGAAGTTGGAGATATTTGGAGGAGGAAAAGGAGGATCAACACGGCCCCTGCTACACCATTTTCCATTGTATCCCAACGAAATATGGTGTGCCAATCCCTGCTATACGATAAATATGGTCTAAATCAGCTCAGCAATATTTATTGATCTCAAGACATAAATATGGTTTGCCAACTCCTGCTGTACTCATCGTATTTATAGTAACGACGAGTAAAGGTGTGAGAATAATGAAAATGGCGAAGGATATGTGTGTGTTCGGATATGAAGTCCGACGCTTCATGTTTCAGCTTCCTTGTTTTTTCGAATGCACAGAGGAAAAGTTTCGACGCTTCGTATTCATTATTCCTGTCCAGCATTAATATAAATTTTTGATGGTCGCTTAGTCTGAGATATATATGAATTATTTTGTGTCTCTCATTGTTATTGTATATTTAATACAGTGATATGCAGTGTTGTGATAAATTCATACAAAGAAAAATGTGTTTTCTTGTGGATGTAGTCATCTAATGAATTAGGTGTTTTATTTTATTTTTATATTAATATTGTGTCTTTGTTTATATTTTATAGATATTGGGTGTTTATTTATCTATCTTAATTTTAAAAATTGGTATCAAAGTCAAAGAGAATTGGGAAAGTTGTTTGCATAACAGGAGATATGGAGGAGACAAACAAATAGAGAATTGAGAAATTCTCAAGATAGAGTTTCATAATGTGGAAATTGTAGATTGAAGCTCTTTTAATCCAAAAGGATATTTCGATCATATTGGAAGGAAGATTGAAAAAGCCAATTGCAATGTTAAATGAAGACTAGGACAAACTAGATCAAAAGGTGGTGACTATGATCATTCTCTTTTTATCCAGCAATATTTTGTTCAATGTCTCAACCAAAAAAATGGTGAAAAGCTTATGGGATCACCTATCAAACTTGTATGAGATGGCCTCTACATCTAACAAGATATTTTTTATGAAGAAATTGTACAATTTAAAAATGCAAGAAGGCGGTACCCTCACAAATCACTTGAATGAGTTCAACAACTTTATCAATCAATTACATTTAGTAAGCATTACCTAATAGCTAGCAAGGAGTTGTTATGGTTTTTAGCAAGTTGGTATATGGTAAGAAGGGAAGTGTGCTAAAATTCAAAGATGTTTTTGGGATTCCTCTCACTAAGGACATGAGAAGAAAAAACTAAGGTACTTCATTGGGGAATGCTTTCATAACTACTAGCAAAGGAAGAACACTTGAATGAGGGAAGGATAATCAAAGGGGGAGATCAAAGTCCAGCAAAAAATCAATAGGAAAAGGAAAAATAGGTTGTTGTTGGTATTGTGGTAAGGAAGGCCACATAAAGAAAAAAATTTGGACACTAAAGAACAAGGTTGAGAACCAATCTAAAGAAAATGAGGCTAATAAAACCTATGAAGAAGACATAGGTTCTCTTACTCTGTCTACAAAAGACACCACTGGAGATGCTTGGCTACTAGACTTAGGAGCATCATTTCATGTGATATCATGTAGAGATCATTTCAAAAATTATCAAGCCAATTATTTTGGCAAGATTTATCTTGGTGATGATGAGCCTTGTGGTATCATTGGGAAGGGAGATGCTCTAATAAATATGAAAAATGACAATAGTTGGTTGCTCAATAATGTTAGACATGTTCCTCAATGCTCTTAGATGCAATGTTGAATTTGAGGCAAGTACATGGAAGGTAACCCAAGGACATTGGTGATTGTTAGAGGATGCAAATATGGTACATTGTATGTACTAGAGGGTCAAAGAAAAGTAGGAGCTACAATGATAGTCACACACCGTGCAACAAGGCTTTGGCATAAAAGGTTTAATCACATGAGCAAGAAGATTCTTCAAATCTTGCAAAGGAAAAACTAGCTTTGAGGGCTGAAAGCGGTAAATATGGAGTTATGCGATAATTGCATATATGGAAAATAGAAGAGAAAAATATTTTATATCAAGGAACATGAGAAGAATTCAAGATCATTGAAGCCAATGCACATTTGGATGTCTTTGGCCCCTCAAAGATAACATCTATTAGTTGGGTCCATTTATTTTGTTATTTATTTGGATGACTATACTAGGAAGCTTTGTGTTTACATGATGAAAAAGAAGTCTAAAGCATTTGGTATGTTGAAAACTTTCAAGGAGCGTGTAGAAAACCAAACTGGCAGTAAGATTAAGTGTTTGAAAATTGAAAATGGAGGTACTCGAATCACAAAATTCCTAGATGGATTCAAGTGGAATATGTTCAACCATGAATAGGTGTCATTCTTTATAATCTCTATAAAAATTATACCCAACTTGGTGGCCAAGACATGGGTAAGTGGCATGAGCTCAAGAGTCTTGTCAATCTAAAGCATTATGCACTTAAAACATTGGTGATTGCACAACCAATTTTTTTAAAAAATTATGACTACACAATGAACTTTTAAGTAAGTAATTGAACAAACGGACTTATTTTCAAACTTGATAGGTTATATGGAGAAAATTATTCTCAAATGATATCCTACATAAAAATAAAAACTACTAAATGTATGCATGTAGCCACCAATGTAACACTTAGTACACAAATGATCTTATGATATTTACATACAATATTATGTATAATTAGAACAAAATTGATCTGTCACCTAGAAGTCTAAAATTTATCATACCATTTTTGTATGCTTTCATAATTTATAATTAAAACTTCATTTCAAATATGATAGGAAATGAAATGAGCATGCTTGTTGAACTTATGGGTTTAATTGCTAGTAGTAGACACATGTGAAGTGAAGTATGTGGTGGTTAAAGCTCAATCCAATCTTGATCATTGATAAATTAACAGTCAAGATATGATTTTAATTGGTTGGAAGAAAGAGAGGTTTCCCATGGCACTCTCCCTCTCCTATCTATGCTTGTGCTTGCATTTATACTCATTGAACAAAATTGTCTTGTGTCCCATTCAAACACTTACTTTCTTAGTTTTTCCTACTCAATATTCAATTGGTTACAATTGACAAGAACAATAACAAATATCACCTTCTCTTGGAGGCATCACCCCAATCATACCATCCCTCTAGATTTATAATGTAGTCAAAGTGGCAAAGGGAATAAACGATTGTAGCATAGCTACCCCATGCTCATCCCAAATACACAATTCTTGATCTCTTCACCTTACAACTCACAAACGAGAATCATATTATCTTCTCTATTAAACTCATCTTGATGTTGCAATGGCTCCATAGCTCACCACATTTTCACTTAGTACGCAATTTTGTAATGAAATTCAACCTTATAAAATACGTAATACAATTAAACAAGGTTATTCTTAAGTATTAAACAGATTAACAATCAAAATATATTTTGAACTGTAAAAGAGATTATCTAGTAGAGAGATCTAATATTTATAACATTTTATCAACAACTAAATTATAGTGTTAATTTTATAAAAAGTTAATTTCAAATAATTTTTTTATTTTTCTAAAAAATATAAACATAAATAGTACTAAAAATATAGGTACATCGTTTCAAAATTCAAAACATATATGTAACTTTCTAGTAATTAAAGTAAAAAAGTAAGAATAATGTTGTTTGTTTTCTTTATAAAAGTATGACATAGTTTTAAACTTTCATCCATAATTGAAACATTATTGGAGAGAAAGGTGGTATTGAAATTAGATTTAGGAACGATAGAAAAACTTGGGTCACACTAGGAGTAATAAAGTGGGTGGTAGAGGCCATGAAAATGGTAAATTACAAGATGAAAAGAAGAAAGATTGGAAGAGGATGAAGGGTGGGTGTGTAGGTAAGAACATAAATTATTGACAATAGAAGCTATGAGACTATAAATATTGTGAAGAATATAAATTCCACATGGGACACTCGCCAATGTACTAAGTAATTGTAACAACCCAACCCTTCGGTAAAATTAAAATTTTCATAATTTGCATCCTTCAAGAATGTAAACGTGTTATCATGACATTGCAATAAAAAATTTCCTTTTCTTTATTGATAATACATGAACATGTTGCTATATCAATTTACAATAAAGATTCCATCTCAATATAATAACTTTACAAGTACATGAAACAAGAATACATACCTTAACTAACATAGCTCCAATGAGCTTTAGAACAAATAGTAGTAAGAAGGTCCAGGAGTCCGTCCTTTCAAATCTTGGTACATCGGTCGCTTGTTGTGGAGAGAAACATCACTGGGTGCTTTTCCGCCAACCACGGACTTATAATGCGGTCCCCGTGTTGGTATGTGTGACGATCATGCTATTGTATAACCCATGGTATACAGGCCCCTATCCTTGCGGGGTTTGGGGTCGAGGGCAGGCCCCAGAAAAATTCCTCCTACTTTTTCGCATGATCATCGAAAAAGGGAAAAATCAACGAAAAAGAAAAAATTTGATTTTGTAGAACCTAAAATCTGGAAGCTTCTAAGCTTGTTAAAAAGGGGTTCAGATGGGTATTACAGTATGATGAAAAACTCAATTATTCGCAAGATTGTAATAAGTTTTGTACTAGATAATAAAAGTATTGGATGGTTGCGGTTTGGTGGATGTAGCCTGGATTGGGTGAACCACGTTAAATTATTGTGTTATGATTTATTCTGTGTGTGTCTTAGTTTCTCTGTTTATTAATTAAATCTGCATTTAATTGTTAGATATCTACCATCTCTAACCCTAACACTCCGCACGATCATTTTGCAATGAACAGCCCTCCCTTCGAAGAAGAGATTGGTGAGGTATCCTTTAACGACTACCAATTGAGCACAGTGTTGTGATCCTACATAACTAGGTCTTGTGCAACCGGAAACTCTCGGACTAGTATGTATTTCGAGATCACGGTGAGCTGACAGTGTAGTACTACAACTAAATGGTTCCTTACACTACTTTGGCCAAAGTGTTTACATTCAATAAAGAACGTAAGTCATTTGTCACATACACTAGCCAGGGTCAATTTGACTTAAGGCTTCCTTACTTCTACGCATAGGTTAGTCTATC
Organism: Sequoia sempervirens; assembly: GCA_007258455.2. Taxonomy (NCBI): domain Eukaryota; kingdom Viridiplantae; phylum Streptophyta; class Pinopsida; order Cupressales; family Cupressaceae; genus Sequoia; species Sequoia sempervirens. Next base: position 150,786,428 of record VDFB02358134.1, on the reverse strand, counting down.
GGGGTAGTCTATACCTTAGACATCCTACTTCAAGCTATCTACTAGAAAGGGGGACAACTTAACAAGTACTCACAACTATCTCCCTTATACTGGACATCTTTATCCTAGGAGCTTTAATAACTTGACTAAGTTAATCTTCAACTAGTTGTGATCGGTAACTTATTAAATACCCTCAATTCATCCCCTAGTATTAAATAGCTATATGCAAACATACACTCCTTATAAGGAGTTCATAGCAATTCACTCCTATGATCCTAGTGCAAATTACACAATATGCAACCTTGAATCTTCATTTAATTTACTCTCTATGTACAAGTAGACAAGCAATTCACATTATAACTCATTCTTTCTTTCATATAGAAATACAGCTATGACTGACTTTCTACCTATGCACAACAGTAAACACAAAGATTCCTTTTCATTTAAATAATCAAGAACAGAGTGGATAGTAGAAGAATATCCCATGCCTGATTTCAAAGCTTTCCTTCGAAAGATGAATTTGTTGCTTGTCTTCTCAGCACCTCAGCTAAAACAAACAACTGGCAAATCCTTTTCAAGCTTCTGCCCTATCTTACACAGATTATTCTCCCAGAATGATGTCACTCTAACTCAGATTTAAACTCTTCTAAGAATGATTTCTCAAACTGTCAATGGTCACAGCTGAGTGAAGCTCGGATTAACTGGTAATGGTGAACTGGTAATCCCACAGCACCAATTCTTAGAATTACAATTGACTCTCGACAAATAGAACCTCCATAGTATACGAATACTCTCAGCATTATGATTACTTCCAGAACATATAGATGCTCTCAGGAAATATAGAAACTCTTAGCAAATGATTACTTTCAACTTTCAGAATTAAAGATCACTCTCAGTAATTGGAAATGCTCACAGCAATATGGTTGCTCTGGTAATTTGAATATTACTCAAGAATTATGAAAGAACTCTCAAAAAATATGAATTCTCATAATTATATTGCTTTGAATGAAATATGAATAAACTCCCAGGAGAATAAACAAGTACGAATTCCTCAGCAATACTAGAAAAATCTCTTGCTAAGGAAGAGATTCGACTTCAGGAATGTGTTGGATGAATGAGTAAAGTCGTCATTATATAGTGTCTCAACCCCAACGTACCTCCTCTTCCCATGGCGTTCAAACTGCCAGGACTATGAGTTGGAAAGTTTCCTAAGAGATATGTGGCGAAAATCAGAGGCAAGTCATCCTCTTTTGCTGACAACAAACCAAGAATAAATCAGCTCTCACATGGCGAATTTGATAAGTCGACAGCTCAAGGCGTCTTCAGATTTTTAAGGTATTTTGAGATAAATGATTTGAAAAATTTGTTTCAAATGTTAGGTCGAGCCTGCAACAACCCACGCCGCCATTTTTTACTCCTAAGGAACAACATTTGCATTATTCCTCAGACCAAGTCGCAACCCGTGTGTCTCAGTCGCGAGCTTCTCCAAGCGCGCGATTCTACAAGCGTTGTTTTCTTTTGCACGGGAATAAAATCCCTAAAACCTATTTTCCTCTTTTAAAATGTTTTCCACTTCTATATAGTTCAAAAGAAATATTTGAATCTTGGCAGAATTGTGCCAATAATATTTTGATTTATTTTGAAGTCATAGTATTTGATTTTCGATTTTGAATGAAATACTCATTTTTGAGAAAAACGTCTCATGTTACAAATTCGTGATTTCACTTCAACACTTAATGAATATTAAATAAAAATGTTTGTTTAAACTTAATTTGATTTTCAATTCCATTTACTAAAATATATATATATATATTATTATATTATTATATTATTATATTAATATATATATATATATTATTATATTATTATATTATTATATTAATATATATATAATATAGTTAAATTAATTTACATTATATATTTATGTATAATTATTTAGATTTAATAATTTAAATAATCTCGTATACATATTTATATTTTGTAAAGACTATTTTATATACATAATATAATATTAAATATATAAATATATTTACCTTTACATATATACATGTATATACATATACATTTTAAATTACATGTATGTATACTACAAGCTAGTCAGCATACTTTCATTATACGTACCCTTGTATATGTTTATACATGTGTATACGTAGATTCTGAGGTAATATCATCATAATATTTATTCACATGAACACATATATATAACAGGTTGGTTGTGGGTATGTGTACATGTATATTTACTTGTATACTTCCTCTATGTATACGTATTCATAAATGTATTTATATTGATGCACACGTATGGCATATCCATCTGCTCTTATACGTTTGTATCGACATGAATATACTTATGGACACCTGTACATATCGTATTTATATGTATATATACATATACACATTCCCACCTCCTAACCAGTAACATTATTCCACATATGGTTATACTAGCAAGCATCACTTATTCACACATTCAAAAGTAGATACGACTCCTAATGATAATAAACAACCTATGGATGACTTACCCTTAACTCAACAAATGACTTAGCTTACTCAGTCTATAGTATGTGTGTGTATGCCCAGTTGGTACTCGTTACTGTTTACCCGACCAAGTTCCTCCCCGAGTGATATCTCTCCTCTGCAACAAGAGTCATATGCTCAAAACAAAGCAGAATATACATGAAACATTTCAAAAGTTAGATTATTCCCAAATCAATAACCTTTTATTCTCCTTTATGCAGTATTTCACCAAGAATAATATCAAATGAAACAGCATTCATATTGTAAACAAGGTACAAGCATCATTAATTCACCTCCAGTATTTACATTTACTCTATCTAGTAATGGTAAATTGTAACGTCACAATTTGGGATGTAACAGTAATAAATTAATAGCCACATGTTAATGAGATAAATTAACATCTAGAAGTACATTGGTAAGTAATTATTCCATAAGAGAACTAACTTAATAACATATATTTATCATGATCATAGTTTTGTTGTTTTTTATATCCCTCAAAATGATTCTTAATATAAGCATGATTATAACTCATGTTAAAAAAAAAATGTCATTTTCACTTGACCATAGATGAGGGTTAAGATATCAATACATCCTTTATAAAAGAATGTTAAATTATTTAGGAAGCTCATTGCATAAACAGACTCTAAAGTGAAAAGAGAGATTCACAGTTAAAATAATATAAATCACTCTCATATTTGAATAATAAAAAGTTAAAATAATAAATCACTATCCAAGGCAATGCTTTTAGCGGCCCCTTCCCACATGCTCTCTTACATTGCAAGCATCTGCATAAGCTTGACTTGTCACAGAACTAGTTCACTAGAATGCCACTCTAAAAACTTACGTCTCCCAGGTAATTTTATCATAGGACCTTTTGAATATATTTTTGTATAAGATGTACAAGCCCATACCCCTGCTTTACAACTTAGTATTGGCTATGTTATGGTGTCGTCCACTATAAGTTCTTATTTGGGTCTTAACCATGGCAATGCTAAGGATTAAACTTGTGGAGGTAGACAGAGAAAGAGAACATGGAGAGGGAAGATATAAAGATGATTATAAAAAAGCAATGAGAGATTTACAATGGCCCATCACTTGACTTCAGATGGATGTGATTCCAAGTGCCTAAACTCTGTCTAGTTCATGACAGGTGATGGAGATCTCATTGTTGGATGTTATTGTTGTGATGGGCCCTACTTTCATATCTCTTTTTCCTACTGCATAATTGCCTTAAAATATTAGATGTTTGTACATTTCGATGAGCAACTATAACTATATATGCATCCAACTCATGAAACAAAATTCGATGCTATGGAAGCCCTCTAGTTCAGTCGTGAGCTATTGATTTATTTCTTAACAGCATTTCCGAACCAAAATGGAAAAAAAATTAGCGATGATACATGCATCTTTAATTTTAATTATTTTTCAATTTATAAAACATAAATCAATAAAAATTAATGTACAAATATATCTATCCTGCAAACAATTTATTAATAAATGTATAGATTTTGTATCATTTTTCATATAATTAAGAATTTGACTTAAAAAATTATCTATCTGTAATAGAATTTTAATATATATAAGAATGTATATTGCACTATTCTTAATCAAATCTCTTCTCCTTTTTTACAATTTATCGTCATCTTTATATACATCCAATTTTACTGTATAGAGAGAGCTTCAAAGAGATCACGAACCAAAGTTTTTCTAACATCTTCTCCCCTAAACCTCAAATACACACAATAACTCTAATGGCTTTGGGAGGAGAGTTTAGTTGTGGGAGGCTTTGTATTGTTGCATCTTAGAGTTTGGTTTGAAGATAAAAGCAAGTGATAGTGATATAAAGAAAATAAAGGATTTAACTTTAGATTTTAGATATTGAACTCAATCATGTAAATGTTTCAACTTCAATCGCACATTCTCATGTCATGTATACTTGTAGATTATAAATGATAGGTGTCATATGGAACACTTCAATCACAAAATGTCTAGGATGATTCAAATGGAATATATTTTTCATTTATACACTAAATTGTAATCTAGGTAATTATGTTAAGTTTCTCTTCTTTTTTTAATCTTTGTAAACTTTACACCTAGATTGGTGAAAAATACATGGGTAAGCATCATGAACTCAAGAGTCTTGTCAGTCTAAAATATTTTGCACTTAAAATTGATGATTGCATAACCAATTTTTAAACAAAATTGTTGTCAAACTTGATACATTGTCTTGAATAAAAAAACCATAAATGATATCCTACATACAAAATAGCCATCAATGTAAAACATATTATAGTATAATTAGAACAAAATTCCTCCTATCACCCACAAATCTTAAAATTACACAATCAATACTTCATTTCAAATGATAGGAGCTTAAAACTTGCTCACTACCATGTAATATCCAAAAATTATGAGCAGTGCCCATTGAGTGCTAAAGCTCAAGCCAATCTTGACCGTCGATAAATTGGCGGCCCAGATATGGTTTGACCTGTTTAGAAGAAAGAGCGGTTACCCATGGAACTCTCCCTCTCCTGTCTGCGCCCGCGCCAGTGCATTTATACTCGCCGAACACAACTGTCCTGCGTCCCAATCAAACGCTCAGTTCCTTGGCTTTACTTAGTATTCAATTGGGTGCAACTGACAAGAACAATATTTAACTATTACCTCCTCCTGGAGGCGTCACCCCAGTCATACCATCCCTCTGGATTTATAATGTGGTCGAAGTGGCAGAGGGAATAGACGATGGTAGCATACCTACCCCATGCTCGTCCCAGATACACAATTCCCGACCCCTTCACCTTACAACTCACAAACGAGAACCCCGTTCTCTCCTTTGCCGAGCTCCTCTGCGACGCTGCAATGGCCCCATAGCTCGCCGCATTTGCACTCAGTAAGCAATTCTGTAAGGAAATCCAATAATACAGTTAAACAGGGCTATTCTTACGTATTAAACGATTTAACAGTCAAAATTAAATTTTGAACTGTTGAAAGAGCTGACCTGGTAGAGAGATCTGGCGTTCCCAAAGATGAAATCAATCGAGCCCTCGATGGAACACTTCCAGAAAAAGTGCCTGCCGCTGTCGTCAAAAAGAGTGTCTTGATATCCCACAATTCGGCACTGGATAAAAAAAGCTTTGTCTCCCGCCACGCGCAGCGCAACCGCTTGCATTCCGTTCGCCCCTGGCGCCGCCGATGGAGCGCTGTTCTGCTTTAACAAACGTTATAACACACCCAATGGAGAGCTACTGCCAACTTAACAACAATCAGACATAAGTACCTCAAAAGTGATGTCTTTAGCACAGAAATACTCAGATTCGATGGTAGTAGAAGCAGAAGCGGAGGTGCCCAACGCCCTCCCGTCCGGGCCTCTCTGTGACGCGTTGTCGTTCCAAGTCAGAATTGTTTTGCCGCTCCCTTCGCCGATAAAGGAAATAAATGGTTTCGTTGGCGGAATCCTCACCTTCTCCCTGCACATCAATCATTTATCCATCTAAATCACGCCCAAATAGAATGAATCCCAAATTAACAAACACAAAGTGAAATTCCCCACGCACCTGTATATGCCGGCTCGTATGAAAATCTTCACCCGCCGGCCGTTCCACTCTGGAATGGAATCCACAGCGCCCTGTACTGTCCTGCAATGGCCGCTGCCGTCCTTAGCCACGACTATAAACTGGGAAGTACGGTCATATTGAGACAAGTAGTCCCCTGCACTCACGTCATCCCATGAAATCCTGTAACTTGTGACAGCTGAAGTTGGATATATTCGGAGAAGGATGAGGAGGATCAACGTGGCCCCTGCTACGCCATTCCCCATTGCATCCCAACGAAATATGGTGTACCAACCTCTGTTGTACTGATCACATTTATATCAAGGAGTAAAGGTGTAAGAATAATGAAAATGGCGAGGGATATGTGGGCAGAGCACGAGGAAGATCAGATGGAACAGGCGTTTCACTTCCCGTGAAGACAAGGCAATACACGCCTACCCACCGCAAACATAGCTGATAACAGAAAGCCGAAACATTGGCCATAGTTGCCACGTCATTCAAATTCAGACCTCTGTTACATGAATAATCAGTTCAAATATCCGGTTGATGGTACAACTGAAAGTGCAAACATAGTTATTTCCTCTGCAACATAGCATTCTCATTCATGATTGCCCCGCTATACAAAAGACGCAAGTGATTCACAAACTTCCCCCGGAAAGATAGAAGTTTTATGCCCGGCCATTTCCATTTGAGAAAAGAAAAAACTTGTAAGATAGGCCTGTATATGCCCACCCATTTGCTTTTGAGTCTTTTATCTATTTTAACAGTTTTATTTGGGGAGGACACATAGTAAAAAGAGCAGAAGAACCATGGTCTAACAAAGAAATAGGTAACATTTAGAAACAGAGGTTGTGGTCTGTTGATTAGTTTTTTTTGGGTTTTGACACAATTCAGATTAATGAATGTCATTAAAAACTTTCATTTCATTTTTCATTACATACAATTATAATCAATGTTTAATCTATTGTTAATCCTTGTTTTTTAGACTTTATCATATTCCATTCCAATATTTGACATCTAAAACATGTTTATTTTTCAAATATTAATTATTAAAATTTTATTTTATTTCATTGTGATTGATTTATGTATTTTTATTAGCAATTATAATGAAAGGTTTTATCTATCATATAACATATGTTTAAAAAACTGCAAAGTGCAAATATTTGTACTGTTTTGTAACATTTAAAATAATCTTATCATGGCACATGGGCAAATAGGTGGCTCTCAAAGAGGATCCTTGGGGATAATGTGGTGGTGCTCCATGAGCCATATCATATTCGTGTGTCTTTATATACTTTCCCCTAATGAAATCTAGACAATTTTTTGAAATAATTTCTATCTACATACTTAAATATATTATCATTATCATGCAGTCTGAGGAAGATTTGTTTCATTCTATATTTTTTAGTGCTTCATCTACATGTATTGGTAGTACTTATAGAAATGTCAAAAATTACATAGCCTTGTAATTCCATTTTATATTTTGCACTTGCTTTGTTGGCCTAGTTTTCTCCCTCTTTGTGTCAAAGTTTTAGTGTCTTTAGTTTGGTTTCACCTTATCTTTGTGCCTTAAGTGTCTTATTTTTGTTATTCATAGTGTGTTGAATCTTTGGTTAGCCTAAATTTTTCAAACACTAGCACAATTGTGCTAGCATTTCATAAAAGTTTGTATATCATGACCATTTTTAGGTGTTAAAACTCTATCATTTCTTGTTTTCAATAAGTAACCATCCTAAAGAGATTTTGAATGGCTACTCATCCCTTGGTTCTCTTCTTTGACTCATTTCAAACTATATTCATTCAATCTATCACTTCTCTTGCAATGTATCATTCTTCTTACATTCTAGCTATTTATCCAAAAAACTATGAAGATATTGAAGTTGTCTCTAGTATTATTGATAATATTGATTGGTGTGAAGAATATCTTGTGCTTACTAGGTTCAAAAGGCGTGGTAGCAACATTTAAAACTAAGTACTTCCCCTTTTGGTTTTTTCAAGTGTTAGAGGTGATATTGTTTTGTATAGTTTCTCAAGTTATTATTTCCATTGAATCCATTTGTGTTTGCACCTTTGGTATTGTGGGATCATGTCTCACTCATTTACATTAGCATTTTTATTCTATTGTAATGTTGTTATTATACTTCCATTATATCTTGTATTTTCAATACTGTTATCAAAATAGGTTTTTCATGGAGGTTGAAAAACCTATCCAAGGCCTTCACTTGAAAGCAAGATCCCCATAGTCACCAAAAAACATTTTCTCTTGTCTTCTAATAGCCATAAGTTATTATCTAAAGGAAGATATTCAACCTTCTGTGATCTTGGTGATATCTTTCCCTCTTGTTATCTTTCTTTCTTTGTCAATTTATTTTCCTTTAATTAGTTTAAGTTTCTTGTTATTATTTTTTCTTATCATTCATGATCTACTAGTATTTTTGTTTCATGTTTATGTTATCATGTCTTATATTTCAAGGAAAATTAGCATTTTAAACTTCTTTTCATATGGGATTGTAGTGTGTCACATAGATGTTTATTCAAGTAGCACTTGCATCCAATCTAGCAAGCTCCAAATGTTAATCCTAGGTTTTTTTTAAAAGGGTACAACTGTTGTACACCTTGCACAAGAATGAAATATTTTAATTATATAAAATAAATATTCATTTGTGGTACATCTAGGTGTTGTGTTTAACCACATTAAATATTTATTTGGATCCACTTCTAAAGTTGTATGTAAGATTGGGTTAGTTATTTTATGTGTGGAAGACATAGAATAATTAAATTTTATATGAAAAAAAGTAATATTATGAAACCTTAGTATCAAAAACTGAATGAGGAGTCAATGGTTGTGTGTACTCGTGGTTTTGAGGCACAAGATTTTATCTTACCACTTGGTTGTATTTGTGTGGGCTTGAATTTATAAAATAAGCACATATTTATTGGTTAAGGTTGGTTGGGTGAGTGGGATGTCATTGTACTAAGTTTCTCTTGCGAGTGCATATGTGAAGCATGGCATGGGATGTGTGGTTACATGCTTGGACACATGGAAAGTGCATTGGGGGAGCTTGATGTTTCAAGTAAGTGCATTGTAATGTATTATTGTTGAGTAATACATAAAGTGTAGATTCTTTCAGAATCTAGGTTTTTTCCCTCTATGAGGGTTTTCCCAGGGTATATCTTGTGTTATGTTGTGGCTTGTCTATTTGATATTTTCATTATGTTTATTTTTTAAGATTGTATGCATTTTTTCTCTCATTAGGTTATGTAGGAAATGGATTGATCATTTTGGGTATATGCATTAATTTCCTAATAACCTATTCTTCTCTATCGTCTCTTCCCTTCTCTTATTTCAAATTATTAAAGCTTTGCCTCTCCCCTTCTTTTCTTTCAAATTATTATATTTCTACCATTCATTTCATATCAATCAATAATGGTTTGTTTTATTTTAACTATTGTAGCTTGTTAGTAAAATTAATTATTTTAGTTTAAAACATTTTTAGGTTAATTAGCACAATCTACTCTAAGGTAGTAGTAGATTAGTATTTGAAAATTCAAATAAAGCTAGTTAACCAAAGTTTAGAACCTATTGAGATCACTCACAAAGAAAAATCTAGTCTTTCTTTTGCTAGGTTGAATTTCAATCTCTACATTCTGGTGAACATGTCACTTCAACTAAGACAACCTTCTTAGTACACAAAAATTTAAAACTTTAAACAATTTTTCAACTTTATTTTCATAGATTTAAAACATGTTTTGTGAAATATTTAATGAGTTTCACAACCCGATCTTCACACTTTGATAATGTTTTTTTAAGAAGCTTATATAGCATTAAAATTTCTTATCCTTAGGGTGCAATAACTCCTCTTAAAACTAGTCTTGACTTCACAAATTTTCCTTTTGATTAGTTAACAATAGGTTTCCCTTCTATTTCTTAAATTAATGCTCAATTTAGTTCCCCTATAACTAGATTTTACAATAAATATTTTGACTTTGATCATCAATTCACTTTGCATCTCTTTCCCTCCAAGGTGAAAGAACTTGATCAACACTAGGGTAATTTCAAAAAAAATTACAAAATGAAAGAATTTCTAATGAGTTCATACCTCTAGTTGAGACCCGCTATGGTATTTTAAATAATCACTTTGAGGATCTTGAGTTTATTCAAGGGCTGCAACACAATGTAGATAGAAATTTCCCCACCCTCATGATGTGCCTCAAAGGATCTCATGACTCACAATCCAGCATGATTGGTAAGTGGATTTTTATGTCTATGCTAGTCCCCACAATATATATGGCATTTATTATGTTGCATATGGCTACTTCATTTACACAATCAGGGGCAATGCATGCCTTGTCTTTAAAATTCACCCCATCTTCCTCAATGATGACCTTTAGATTTCTTAGTGGGAACTTCGACACCTCTCGACACTTTGGATCTCATAAATATCAAATGCAGCTACATCTATGGCTCTCCCAACCACATTGCACACTACTAACCCTATAATAAACTAATTAATGCAAAATTTTAGAAACTTACACCATCAACTTGTATCCTTATCGACTTCTTCTACTCAACCCCTTACACCTCCTTGTTATCATCATAGCTTTCCTTCTTTACCCATTCATGCCACTCTACTTCACATAGGGTTTGAGTTGCCCCATTTTAAGAAATACAATAAACAATAATCTACAAACATATGTATTTTCCTTCACCACTCTATGTAGTGATTTTTTTTAGGATTCATGCTATTAATAAAACTTTTCCTATGGTCATTGAAAGACACCACACTCAAATAATTTTGCATACTTCTTGCCCACTCAATATTTTATTTTAATTAGTTCCTCCAAAACAACCAAGTGAATATAGGCCCTCAAATAGCCTTCACTAAATTTTTGCACTATAGGCAAGGTGTGAATGAGAAAGTAATTGATTTCATTTTAATTTTTTTAACAAAAGGATAATAGCCTATATATATTATTTATTTATAAATAGTAGATACAAAATGCCTTTACACTTCAAAATTGATTAGACTATGATCAAACCATTTTACTATATACTATGTTATTTGCTCAAAAAACTTATCTTCTACTACAAGCCATATCCATAGTCTTTTCTATATTATACATATTTATATGCAATATGGGTGTATTTTTGCAAAATATACAGGAGTGTATACTACAAATATGGTTCATTGAAGAAATACCTGCATTTGCTTGATGCAAATATTTTCCTAGCTAGTACCAAAATGCTGCTTACCGGTAGCAAAAAACTATTACATTCACTGGATACCGTCTACTTCTCCATGGTAAGACACCAACTGATACTTCAACTAGGGATACCGATTCTTCTTCACTTACCAAAGCAAAAAAGAACTGTGAAATCCATAGCATTATTCTTCCATCTACATTATCTCCATTGAGTTTTCACCTTACACTTTTGAGAGTTGGCAGCAACATTCATGTCAGGAATAGCATGTGGTTGTGGGAAATTTCCTTCCTAAAGAAGAGGCACCAAAATATTTTGAGGCATATTATGAGGTATCCCCTGAGGTGAGGGAGGAGCTCTCACTGGTTGGTGAAGGTTAGCAGGGCCAGGTACATGGTAGCAATTATGATGAAGAAGGAAAGAAACATAGTGGTATTTTTCCCTGAAACACTCAGACATCTCCCTACCTAGATGATGAATGAACCTTGACAAGGCCCTATTTAGATGACTCGGGTCACTATGCTCAAGAGAAGATTTTAATGCATCAAACACATTGATGAAAGCACTATTATGGGGTAAGAAATGTGGTGGAAAAATTCCACCAACATAGCCATCACCCATGTCGAACACATATTTCTGGGCGCAGATCAATAGGAATCATTTTGAAGGAAAACCTCATTCACTATCTTTTTTGCTATTAAATTCATAGAATCAAGACATTTTAACATATCCATGATATTGGAAATGAAGATAGATATCTAATATTTGAAGGAAGTATTAACCTACTTGTCTTGGGGTGTAGGATTTCCAAGCCTATGACACATTTTAGGCACTTGTAGTCACATGGGAAATGGAGCTTGAACATTTTTTGCAATTGAACTTCATCTAGGCCACCTAAAAAGGGCAGCTCCCAGTGTTGAACAAGGAAATGAACACACAAATTCTTTGGTCGATATGCCATCGCTACTATAGATTACAAAGCCTACTAGACACCACAAATTTTCCAAAGAAAATAGGAAATGTTGAACCGTTGACAAACTCTCAACCAAGCATTGGAGGCTTGCAGACCTTAATTGAATTTTACCCCAAATTAGCAAGCTTTTGAAATGCAGCAAATACAGTCACCACCCTTTTTTTAAAAGCCTATTAGCAACTAATATGCCTGCATAACCCTACAGAAAAAACCATAATACCAACAATTTCTTGCACTGGGTGTATTAAATAGAAAAAAAAAATCATATATCACAACCTTTAATGATAGCTCTGTATTCGCCAGCAAAAGTATCTTCTCCAAAATGTCAAAAAATTCCTTGATACACATGTTGTTGGATCTCCATATGCATACAAGATTATTAAAAATATATGTTGAATTAATACTCTTGTGTATTGTGTACCATCCACAACAAGAGCATAAAATGGAATGATTGTTTTTTATGAACCTGCAACCAAAAAACTAACGTTAAAACATTTGAAAAGACCTTAATGTGATAACCTTGGGCTTGGCACTCTATGGCTTGATGAATATGACATCACCATCTTGGTTTGTATCGTCCTATTTAGTACGAATGCAATTACTCGCACCTATAGTTGATTACATCACAATAGATTAACAATGTGATCAATAAGCCTCCTCTCACTGCATACCATGCCAATTAATGATTTTGCATACCCTCTGAACTTTGATTAAAAAATTGCCATGAAAGCCTAGTTTACACACTTGAATTTCCAAGTCATCCGCTTACATCCCCTGCAACATTGCATGAAGCTTGCCACATAATTAAATTTTTCATTTAAGATAAACTTAATCCTTTGCACAAATATTTACATTTTCTTTAAGCATTGAGTATTCAAACCATTTATACATTTAGAAAACTTCCCTCCTTTAGCATAATTTATTCAAATTTAGGATGCATTTTCCCCAACACAACAACATGCATAACTTCATCAAGTGTTTGATCACAACCTAGATTAGCTAGAAAATCTATCATAATGTTTCCCTCTCTATAGGTGTGCAGGATTTGATAGTGATCTAACTTATCAAACAAAGACCAAATCTTCTTTACTATATACCCAAGCTTCCAATTGACAATCTTACATTCCCTACATGCATTTAATAGAATCAAGGAATCTCCTTCTATTTGAACCTTAGGTATCTTGAGACTAATTACTAACTTTAAGCCTTGTAGCAAAGCTTGTGCCTCAACTGCATTATTAGTCCATATTTTCAATTTGAATGATTTAGCACATAACACCATGCCTTTATAATCCTTGATTGTAACCCCAGCTCCAGGAGGTCCTAGATTTCCCCTAGTAGCCCCATCAAAGTTCAATTTAAATATACCAACTAGGGGGGCTTCCAAGATATGTTAGCCCTGTTTACTTTTTGAACTGGTTGATGGAGACTCCCTTTGAAAGGAAAACTAAGAAGAGGCCATGTTAACATTAACTTTGAATCCCAGTCAGTAAAAATTGAACCAACTTATTTTACCTTTTGCACATACCCATTTACTATTTCTGAAATTGACTACTCCAACAAGAGTAATACCTGATCCATGTTGAGTTTTTCTTTCTTGAAAATGCATCTGTTTCTTTCCCACCAAATAGCCCATGCGACTAAAGCTAGAATAATGCACCAGATTCTTGAAAAGAAATAACTTTTATAAACCTCTTGCCAACTTGAAAATATTTTCCAAAGAGTATCAGGAAATGTTGAATGCCAATTCATTTTAGCTACTACAAACAACCAACATGCTTGAGCTACTGGACATAGTAAAAATAAATGATTGACATTTTCAGGTTCTTGTTCACATTGAATGCATTGAAATGGCACTACTATCCCTAATTTTGTTAGCTTGTCACTTGTCAATATTTTGTGTTTGATAGCTAACCATGAAAAGCAACCTACTTTAGGTAATACCTCTGAGTTCCAACAAAATTTATATGCTCTTTGTACCACTGCTTGTGAACCACCTTGCGAAACTGATTTATAACCCTCCTTCACTATGTAGCAACCTGATTTTGCTTTTGTCCATATTAACCTATCAACACCTGATGAAATGTACATAGACCTTTCATGAAGAATAGATTAAAGGAGTGTTTTATGAGTAATATTAATAGGCACATTTGAAAATTCCTTTCATATTACTTTCCCCGTCAATATATCAACATTTTGAACATAGTCTTTGACCCTTAAACCCCAACATTCAGATAAATAATTTTCAGTACTCTAAAATTTGTGTAATGCATTTAGGATTGGGTAACCATTCCATGAGTCTTTCCAGAAAAAGGCATGATTACCATTATTTACCTCCCAAGATAAATATGATAGAATGACTTTCTACAAGAGACAAGAAAATTCCACATTATAGAACCTGAAGGTGGATTTGGCACTGTTAGGATTCTTGATGGATTTAAATTATCCAAATTCTTATGTTGCATGAGCCGACACCTTTTTAAATGAGGCTTTGTATACATACACCAAACCATTTTAGCTCCTAATTCTAAATTCCTTTCCTCCATATTGTGAAGGCATGTTCCCCCTTTTAATTTCTCTAAACACATGGTTTCCAGAGAGATTAAAGGTATTTTCTTCTTGATGTCTATATTACCAATCCATAGAAAATTTCTAATCAGCTTTTGAATTTGCACTACAATGGATTAGGGAGCTTTTAGGACTGACATAAAGTAATTTGGAATTGAAGAAAGGACATATTTCACCAACAATTTTTTTCCTGACAAAGACAACCACCTCCCTTTCCATGATAAAATCCTTGATTTTATACTAAGAATAATTTTGTGCCAATGAGAGATCTTATTCTAACCTGCAAAAAAGGGAATGCCAAATTATTTGCAAGGGATTTGTGTTTGCTAGAAACCTAGCAACTTCACAATCTACTTTTCAACTAATGATTTTGTGTTAAACATGTATACACTTTGGACTTTCCCTCATTAATATTTTTCCCAAAAGCAAAGGTATAACTGTCCAACGGTGATTTAATATGTTTGGCTTCTGCAACAGTAGCCTTGCCAAAAGAAGTGTATCATCAGCAAACAAAGAGTGAGTAGAGTGCTGCCACAATAGTGGTTTACAATTTCTGAGAGGAGCTGATTTTTGCTGAAATCACATATTTTTAGAAATTATAATAATTTAAGTCTTAAAAAGTTCCATTTTAAGGATTCCAATTGAAGAGGGTTTGATCAAATCACCTTAGATCAAACCCCCTTGGATAGAACCTCGCTTGTTTTAAACCATACCTATAAATGAGTCTCCTTTACACCTATCAAAATGCTGATAAAAAATCACTTTTGATTTAGCTTTTGGGGGATCAAATGAATTCATTTAAAATTTATTTCAAATGATTATGGTATTCCTCAGAATGAGCTATCCAATGAATATAATTTTAATATGTTTTGGTTTTGTTATGTATTTGTTTTTAGTTTTATTAAACATAGGTTTTTCATCGAAAATGAATGTCTTTATTCTTCACATGTGGAAAAATAGAAAATTATCAAAAAAAGTTGAAAAATATGAGTGCAGATATTGAAGTCCTTGATCCAACCAAAAAAAAAAATTTTGACATATACAAAAAAAGTTACGCGTTATACAGCGTTGTGTCTAAATTGTAATTAGTTTGACTTTGAAACTTGATTAAAGAAAAAATATTCAATAAAAAACTATCTAACCAAATGGAAGCACTAGATATTGGAGTTACAAATCTAAATCCGAAATAATTATAATTTTATCCTTCATGGAAAAAAGTTATCCATTATACGGTGTGCATCACTTTTTAAAAATGTTGTTTTATGAAAAAAACCAATTTTCGTGGGAGATGGAAAAGGAAGTGCAATTTGATTCCAAAAATTTTGAAAAAAATATTTTTAGAATCTACAGACAAAATTTGATGAGACTCTAGTTTGCACCATCTTCAAATTCCTCACGGTTTAACTGCTATAGGTGCCCGAATGTGAAGATTTAGTTAAAAATAATAATTTCAATGTCCAGTTTGGCCAAAAATTGTAAACCACTATTGTGGGATCACCCAGTAGTTGTTATGGATGTATATGGGGATACATATTCCATAAATGATTCCCTATTCATGTGCCTTAAAAATTGATTTGCTCAAAGCCTATGCTAAGATAATGAAAAGAAAAGGAAAAAGAGGATCACCTTGACATACTCCTTGAGTAGATACAAAAAATCCTACTGGAGAGCCATTAAGCAACACTGAAAACTTGGCACCTAACAAACAAGACATGATCCAGTTGCACCATTTTTGAGAGAATCCAAACCTTTGTAGCACCTACTTCAAAAAAGACCAATCCACCCTATCATATGCTTTTTTCATATCCAATTTTATAATCATATAAGATAGCTTACTTGCAGCTATAGAATGAAGGACTTCATGTGCAACAATAGCACCTTCTATCATTTCCCTTCCAGGAACAAAACCCCCTTGCTCTTCTGATATGATTTTAGACACAAAAGGATGTAATTGAAGATAAATAACCTTTGTGAAAATTTTATATATCACATTACAAAGTGAAATTGGTCTAAAATCTAAAAAAGTATGTAGGCCTCCTCTAATGGTTCAATAACTAAGCCCTTAAAGCTATAACTTAGATATTAGATAGATCTGCACTAATTAGTTATATTGCTCATCATGAGGGTTCATTTCTTTATCAACCCAAGGACATGAAATTGAAATGGGTCAACATTGTATGTGCACTAGGACTCAACTGTAGTCATCCTTATCCGATAACTAGAAAGGAAACAGTACTGAAAATAAAATGCTTAAAAGTAATTAACATAAGTACTGAGCATGAATCAACAACTAAACTGATCATCAACAACTAAACTGAACTAAAATGAATGACAGAAACAGAAATCTCAACAAACAAACAAACAGTAGGTTACTCTGTCTACCTTAGCTGCAAGAACAGACACAAAACAGAGTTCCAATGGCTGCAAGAACAGACAACTACTAAGACCGTAACTAATTACTAAACAAAAAAGTAACTACTAAGCTAAATGGATGGAATTCTTAGCAAGTGGGCCCCCTTGAATGAGTCTTCCCTAGCTAACTTAGATGTAGCAAATCAAAATATCATTTTATTCATTGAAAACATGATTACATCATATCAGCAACATGAAGTATTACTTGAAACTAAAAATGCAAGTACAATATTAGAACATCCAACCTTGTGAAGAGGGAAATTTGATCATTATTTATAGGAGAAAATCTTCTAACTAACTAGGTGGTCAACTCCAAAAAACTAGGAGGGAACTGCCATTTATTGAAAGCATGAAAAAGAGGAAGGGGGTTATGCATGTGCCAGATCTAGTCAAACCAGACTTGCCTCAACGAGGATCCAGCATAACAACACCTCCTAAATCTACTCAATTAGCAGACATGATTATTTAAAGGTAAGTTACAACTTCCACACAAGCTAGAAGTTTCCCTCCATTGACCTCTTTAATGACCATCTCCTTGACTTCTTTAGCAACCGACCAGCTGTCATGAATTTCTTCCACCTTGCAAGATTCATTTATATCTGCATCTTAATGTGAACCTACATAATGACATTAGCATGCACAAAACACTTGTATGTCCATAATCACCTTAGAATAACATTCATTCAATCACATGTAAAATTAATATAGATATATCACATAGCAGGTTAAATATCATCAATGGTTACAGGGGTAAGTTCATGCCCAAAGTTCATAAATTTAGGGAAATAATATAGAGTGTCAATAACTAGGTGTTAAGGTCCATAGTAACAATAGAAAATATATGATAAACCTTATCAAAATTGAGCCATTATTTGGATTCATCATCTCCCCCAACCTAATGATCTGTTGGTCCTCTAGTAGAGGGAACTTTATTCCTTTGCCTCACCAAATCTCTAAAATCACCAACTACTATATGCCCTTGATCAGTCTCTGCAGTATCTGAATTGGGATCCTAATAGAACCCCTGCTTGCTTTCCAACCTACCCCACCTTGGCCTCTCTGTATCTATATATCATACTGATAGGTTTTGTAATCTAGTACTGGCCACAACAGAATAGGTGGTTGGAATATCAACATAAGCCAATAGTGTTGCTTCAACCTTCCAAGATGTATGTACTTATTGCTTCGTTTACATGCTGCAAAATAATTTTGCAGGGAATAGGGTTCAACCTGTTTTAACTGATTTGGAAAATCATTCCATCTGTGTGATATATACCTGTAGACGTTAAAATTATCCTAATTGATATCGTGCACTCAATTCTAATTCACTAACACCAATTCTTCCTTAATCACTTTGTTACTAACCAATTAATTGAATAATCCTTATTTAATTAATTCATCAAAATTCCTCTTTTAATTAAATAAATCAACTTTATTTGATTAAATCTAATGTTCTTTTAATTAAATAAATCATTTTTATTTGATTAAATCTAATGTTCTTCTTATAATTAAATAAATCATTTTATTTAATTAAATCCTAATGTTCCTCCTTTGATTAAATAAATCATTTTATTTTATTTAATTAAATCCTAAAGTCATCTCTCTTAATTAAATAAATCAACTTTATTTTATTAAATCTAATGTTCTTCATTTAATTGAATAAATCAAATAAATATATAATTAAATCCCTAATCTCCCAACTATCCTCATTTGATTTAAATAAATCTAAATATCTAAAACAAATGTCAAATCAAACTAATCTCATCTAAGTTAATTAATCATTAATTAACTTCTAACACTAATCCTTCATTCCTCTAGCTTTGGCAACTTGCACATATAAATCAATTTATTTGATTTATTAATTCCTCTATTTTCATTCGAATGTGGCATATTCTTGGAATATTCCACCAATTTGAAATTTCCCTCCCAAAGGATTTTTTTCCTCCAACATGGCATTAAAGGCTCTTACATTTCCTTTTCTTGATCCAACTTGGCATTAACTTAGGACTCTTACAACTCTTCTTGCACAAGCCATATTTTGAATTTCAAATTCCACCTACATCCATTTAGCATGCACATTGTTCAAAATGTGCTCCACTCTCCTTCATTAGCATGTTGACAAGTGGCAAAATTCCATTGGTTCAAATTTTAATCCCACATTCTTCCTATTCCTTATTCTTCAACTCTTCTCCATTATAAATAGAGGCCTCTATTTGATTTGGCATCCACAATCCATGTAAGATCACTATGCTCATTTGAATCCATAATCATCCACAACTTCATGCAAGGTTACTATCTATAGATTTGAGCAAGTTCATCCACATTTTCATCCAAGTTTTCATAGATTTCATCATCCATAGTTAGGTTATTGATAATTTTCATCAAGGAGCACACATTCATCATCAAACTTGTCAAGGAATTGGGAAAGGGCTTCTTTCCACATCAAAGAAGCACCAATTCCCCCATGGGATGTTGGTTTGAGCATTTGAATAAGATTCATTAGCTTTCATTTAATCATTTTACTTTGTTTCATTAGTTTGTTTTATTAGCTTTTTTTTTTTAAATGGGGTAGAATTTCATAAGCTATACAATGGTGTAGGTGTTTCTTAAATTTGATAGAGTTAAAATTTTCAAATTTTCACCTAATGTCAAATCACAATGAAACTTGGTCTAAGTTTTAGGGTTTCTATGCTTAATCATTTATCTTCTTGTTTCTTGATTTCATCTAACATTTGGAGCTTGGATTACAGGTTTTAAAGGATCATGGAGCATGGAAGTGAAAGAAAAAGCATTGGATACTCATGTTGTAATAGTTTTTTTAAACACTTATGGGAAAATAACCTATCATATATTTTCCTTTCATGCTTTAGGAGCAACTAGAATTATTTTGTGCATAAAATTAACCTACAACTCAAGCTTTGTCAAGTTGGTTAAAATTGCACCTTAGACACTTACTAGAATTTCAATTTGGGACTAAAATTGAACAATCAACTTCACACTCAACTTTGGTGCTTTAAAAAGAGCTCACTATTGTCTTCAAGGATTTAAAATGAACATGTGTTTATCTTGTTTTGTAATCTTTTTTACAAACTAATACCATCAAAATGTATATGCACTTCTCTCGCACTTCATGGCGATCTTGAGAATCAAAAGCATTTTGGTGATATTAGGTTGTCTAAAAGATTGCCTCCACATTTCAAAATTGAGTTTTTAAAATTAAACAAAAGCTTGCTAGTGTGAGAAAAGGCATCGCATGTGTTCTCTCTTTGTTCACGCAAACAAAGATTGATCAAACTATGGATGTGCTTACTCTCTATTGTTCACCTTTAGAGGACCTTCCTTAGTGGTAAAAAGTACTCACCCCAAGGGAACGACCCAAGCGGTAACAAGCATAAGCCAAGCTCTTCCAAATTGCTATATAAATTTGTGGTTATGATGAAAATTGTAAACAATAGGAAGCGGTGCATGATAACTCTCCCCAGTGTCTTTATGATGTGTAAAGCCCTTGTTCTAAGGGTTGGGAGATCTCTCACAAGGAGTTTATCAGTGCACCCCCTAAATTGGATGCCCTTACTATGAAACTTTGTTTAGAATCCAAAATCCTAATATTTGTTGGCGTCAAGAGGTCAGGCCTTCGGAGTTGTCCCACATATTTGTGATTCTTTGTAGAGATGAAAAGTTCATCATGGGAAATTCATGAGAACTAAAGCTTGGCTGACCCATAGAAGTGAGTGTCGGAGAGGGGAGCCAGTGGGGTCAAGCTTCTATTCATCCACTCCAAATAAGCGCAACTATATTTATCCAAGTGGGAATTCAACAAATATTTTATTTCCCATCCTAGGATTGTGCAATCTTTGAGTCAGTTAAACACGTTGCTTGAAATCCAAAATATTGAAAACAAACATTCAACAAGGTCATCAAATTTCAAACCCTTTAGAAGGATCAAATACCCTTGAAAAATCCAAGTATTATTGCTTGTCCCTAGGGATTATATCCTTAGAGGCTTCTAAATATTTGTGCCTATATCTCAATTTTCTCTCTCTAAAGTCAACATTAGGGAAATATTGCCTTGATTTTCTTGATTTCCACATAACGGACCTTGTGGGATGAAAAGGAAATTGAGACATAGACATTCAGTTTGAAAAACTAAGCAAGAAGAGTGGATGTGGTAAAAGGAATTCATTAATCAAGATGAAATCAATTGAACCCCACACATGTGCTTGTTTATCTTTTGTCTTATGGTCTTTTGAGCAAGCATTGATCTTTTGGTTTGAAGTACTCTTAGTAAAAAGCATGTTCTTCAAAACCTTGGTCTTGTAAACAAGTCCCTCTTAGGGTCATTTAGGATCAAAGCAACCAATCATTTCATCCATCCCAAACATCAATCAAATCCCATCTCACAAACAACTTTTGAACCATTGGAAAAATCATTCATACTATACTTTTGGTAAAATCTTTCAAATCAACATCAAAATCACCTTATTTGGCTAAGTGTGTGTGTGGATGAATCCTTCCTCATACATATAGTTAAATTATCATCCTTATGGACAATTTTATTCCAAGATAACATTCAAAATCTTGGGGTCTATAAGTCCATTATCCAACTCAAATAAAATCCAAAGAATCCTAAAGTCTAGTATTCCTCCAAGGTTCCTAAAAGTTCAACACCCATATCATTCACCCATTTCATCCTTCATCTTATCATTGGTCCTAAATCCATTAGAGTTCAACAAGGTCAAACACAAGAAGAACATGGAATATAAACTCGATTCATACATCATGAGTAATCTAAATCAACCAAACTATCAAAGCCTTACAATGCCAATTGATTATCAAAACTCACATTTATACAATCCATACATGGGATCATTATCTCCTACAAACCTCAATGGTACAACAAATGTGAGTATTCCCAATCTAAATTTTGGAACACCTTTCCCTAGGGTAGATTTAAATCAAATTCCAAACCTACAAATCTATCAACCAAATAATCAATACATGAGTCTTCAACAAAACGACATTATCCTAGACCAAATCCATACATGAAAAATGTGAATATACCAAGTACAAGTTTACCAAACATAAACATTTTGAATTTACACTTGGTAAACTTTGGGATAGGTATGTTTGTGAATCATACAAATGTTGTTCAAAGTCCAAACAATATGTTAACGACTCCATGTATTGATCCAAGTCAAGGTAACACAATGCAAAATCAAAGTTACCTAAATCAAGTGTGATTCCTAACCACAGCAATGTTCAATTTCAACCTATAATGCCAATCTAAACATCATCCCAAATCAAAACATTGTCCAAAATCAATTTGTCTGTGATCCCATACAAACACCACAAGTATACATTCCAAATCTACTTGAACAAAAACCAAATCAACTATATTAAGGGTGTCAAGATCAAATTTTGCGAGATCAAATTGCTACACTTACCAAAATAGTTGATTCATTACTCCAAGAGACATCTCCACCCCAAAATTAATACACTCTTCCATTAGTTAAACCATGTCATCAAAGCATTGAGTTGTGTCCACAACCACATCAATAACAATATCTCCAATGTGAAGAGGTTGGATATCAAGATCAACAACATCAACAACAAACCCAATCACCACATCTCAAAGATCAATGACCACATCTCCAAAATCAATCACCACAAGGTCAATTTAAAGTACAAATCTCACAAGGTAACAAATGAAAATACACACCACTTGGGGGACCAATCAAATCGGTCATGCAACAATTGGTACAAGAAAATCTCATCAAAATCCCCTTTTATGAAAATTATCAAGAGCCTCAAGTTAAACCACCAGGGTATAACGAGAAGCACCTTTATGATTTTCACAAAATAAAGGGACACGCAACATCAAATTTTATTTGACTCAAAAATCTCATCCAAGACCTTATTGATCAAAAAATAATAACTATTGAGGACAACGATGAAGATTCAACCACTAGTGATAGCAGTGACAATCTCTCCACCACAATTGTTGAAAAAAATGATCAAGATCTATCCATCAATGAGCACCTTGAAGATGTTTCTACCTCATATGAAGATCAACTCAACATACATAAAAACTCACTTTTTGATCATGATAAATACCCTTCAACAATATCCAATAATGATCTATTCAAAGGAGTGTTAACATCATTTGATCCTATAATCAGTGATCCTTCTACCATTAATCATGTTAAAAAATGTCTCAAAATCACCTACTGAGTTAGAGGACATATCTCAATAATTTATTCCAAATCATGATCAACATCTTTCACAAAAGCCTGGCAATGGTCCTTTCCAAGACATATTGACATCCTTTGACCTCATGGTTACAAATATTGATGGAATCCTCAACTCAACATTTGATCCAAGTCCACTCAAAGATCAAGAGGATATTGAGCCACTTCCCATTCCTAATGAAGATATCCAATAACATTTATAAGCAATCCATCCTTTGAAATTGACCCATGTCAAGAACTTGATCCAAAGCATGTCAAAAGCAATTCTAAAATCAATCAAGATCAAGAATTCGTATCTCCAAGATACTACAATGATCTAATGGACACTCTCCAATCTATACAAGATGTCGCAAATGATGGCCATATCCATATAGCACATATTCCTCCATCTACCCATGAGATGCTTCCTTTGGATGTACATGTAGATGATCTTCATTCAAAACAAGAGTCTCATACTCTTGATATCATTACCAAGGAACAAGAGTCTCCTACTCTTAACATTTGTACACATGATCAAGATATAGAAAAATCTAGAGATATATCAGAAATGGGTCATGAAGAAGGCTTCTACAGAAGTTGTGAATCAGACACATCTTGTGAAGGAATATCAAAAATGAACCATGAGGGAGACTTCTACGTGGACAATGAATCATCAACACCTCTTAAAGAAATATTAAAATCTGATATTTCACAAGATCAAGCCAAAGATACGAATCAAGAAGTTATCGCACTTATGGAGGATCCTATCACTTATAAGCTTGGATCACTTACCTTATTAAGGGAAAGCTATCTTATCAATGAAGAAGCTATCACCTTTGAAGATCCACGACAGAGCAGAGAAGGATTAGCACCTTGTTTCCAAGGTAAATCATATCCTATTGCAAATAAAATGTTTCAACAAATGAATTATCAAGGCAGAGGATTAGGCCTACATGAACAGGGTATCCTAGAACTAGTGCAAATCATTGGCAATCCTAAGCATCAAGGTCTTGTTTATTCAACAATGAATGGATCTAAAGATATTAGTAATACCTCTATAATATTGGGGGAAACTTTATCTAGTGCAAGCCTCAACATAGGGAGCACTAAGAGTCCTTATGAGGAAACCGATGCCAATACTACAACCAGCCACATCATGAATCTTCATCCACCCATCACCCCATACAAAAATTGGGACCAACATCAAAAGAAATATTTGAATCAATGCACAAAGAATGTTATCAAATCAAAAGAAGTTGAGAAGCATAATGGATAAATCAAATACACATTGATACCAAAAAATACAAAAAAAATATTATCCCTATCAAACTCCATCAGTCAAAGAAAATATGGGGCAAAATAAAAAAAAGGGAAAAATATCCATCAAAGATGTCCACAAAGGAAAAAGCAGGCTTCACAAACAACATACAAAGTATATCGAGCAATTTGTCCTAATTCCACGCAGAATTCTATATCCACCCATCATTGCTCATCTTCCCAAGTTTTGAGATTCAAAGGTTCCAAACTGTCAACCAATCCATCTCTTATTCCTAAACACACAACACTATCTACTCCTCCATGCATAATATCCAGTTCTCATATTGACCATGTATTGGCAACCACCCTTCATCATAAGGATTTAGAGGGCATCCTATCGCAATGTGAGCACAAAGATAGAGTTAACTCTAATATCAACAAAGTAGATCAGGAATCTCAAAAGTTGTATTCAAGTGCATGTATCTTGGAAAAGTAGCTTCTTCAAGCAGGATATCGATGGCACATTATGACAGAAGCATCTACATCGACACCACCAGGTGGTTCAACATGAGCTTAAAATCTTTCAGAAAAAATCAAAAAAATCAAAAAAATATGAAAATAGTAAAGATTAAAAAATTGTCCTCCAGTGAAAACTACTATGGTGGCGCTTTGGACAAGTACCATGATGAAAACCTGGAAAATAGGTGTCATGTGTAGAATCAAGCATCCATGTGCACTAGTCCAGGTGAAAGCATCTTATCTCATCCATAATAAATCCATCATTCCATCCATCTTATCCATAATAAAGCCATTCATCCATAAACCATTGATCCAATCCATTTTCATCCATCTACAGATCCATAGTCCAAGTTATCTTGATCTTGATGAAAGTTTGGTGTACACTTTATAGTTGCTTATGGTAAACATCTTGACGAGTCATTTTTATTGATCCTATCCTACTAGATAAGCCATGAAGCGATATTCAAATGACCATCCTCTATCTGAACCTGTTATCTTATCACAAGATAATCCTTGGCATCCTTTGTGTTCTTATCCATATCCATCCATCCGTACATCTATCCAAGCATCCACCCATGGCATTCCATACATTTCTAGACACTGGGGCAAGTATTTACACCTTGCTTTAGGAATAAATCTTGATCTATATCTTCCAACTTATGTGGTGATCCGAAAATTGGAAAATATAAAATCAAATTAGTCAAAACATTTGTGATCCAACAATCCAAATCACTAGCCCATGGCATATTTTGACAAGAATATGTTCCTTATCAAGCTTTATCTTTCATCAAACATCAATCCAAACAATCAATATCAACTACATCTAATTGGTACTTTAGCGTCACATCAAATCATTCAAATAGGATTTTGTTCCAAATCAAGCTTCACAATCGTGATCAATCAAATCCAATAAATCCATCATCATCCCAGTCCTCGTGTTGCTTAACACTATCCTTGCATTGTTGTGTATCCTCAACAATGTTATCATCATCAATCCATCAATTGAATCCAATCAATCCCTCATCATCTTGGGATATCCATCCTAATCCTTGTGTTGCTTAACACTATCCTTGCATTGTTGTGTATCCTCAACAATGTTATCATCATCAATCCATCGATTCGATCAATCAACCTTAGCTTGGTTTTCAACAAAATACAAAAACAAATCACTGATATCGTCACACATATCCATATCCAAATAGTCAAAATCATGCGAAAATCCAAAAGCATTCAAATTATATCAAAATCCAAAAATAGGTCAAAAAAGTTTGAAAAACATGGTATCTGAACTACGTCATCTCTGAGCTTAAATGTAGGCAAGGCTAATCTTTGATTAGCCCTCGAGACACAAAAACAAAACAAAAAATTAAATAACCCAAAAATCCAAAAAAAAATAGCCTCATAACATTTCAGAATACCAAAAACATCCAAATATTTGAAAAAAAAAAATCCATCCATCTCATTTCGCTTTCACTCACAATAATCTCATCCATAATAAATCAATCATCACCTTCATCCTTTGGAAAAATAAACAAAAACAACCACAACAATAGCAAAATCAAACTTCAAACGTAAAATCAAAATCGAAGCAACAAACTTTTAAATGCAAAATCAAACTCTTGATCAGTTGCAAACATGTCAATCAACCTTATATCAATAGCCTTTCAAAACCTATCAACTTGCCACCATCCACTAACATGTCCTAGGATATATCCTTCCTACAATGGGCATTATCTATTGGCAAAACACTTTGGATTCTTATAAAACAAATCCCTTTGGCTAGAGGTATGAAGAACATTGGCTTGTTTGTTTGCTTGATCTTTTCTTTTGGTTTATCTTATTGCACTCATTCCAATGACCTCTCGATGATGTCTAATAAAAACAATTTAGAGAGAAAGGAATGGGGCATTGATCATTATCTTTTGTCTGTTGTGCTTGTTGGACGTTCTTGTAATATAACCTTGGTGAATACTTGCTTTGTTAGGTATGTATGGAGGGTGTTTTGAATAGCTTATTGACTATTACATTATTAGGTTTTTTCTTTCCATGTTTTGGTTTGAGACGTTTGAAATATTTAAAGTACATCCTAGTAATTTTTTTGTATGTAAGGTGTGAACAAGAATACTCCTATCTATTTGTCAAGTCAAATTCCATCGCACTAGGTACAATGCCATCCTGGTTCTTTATACCTTGATGCATTGTATCTATGTGTATTATCAAACATAAGGTAAGTAAGCCCTTTTAAAATCCCAATCTTTAACGAGCAAACATCATCATTATTCATCACCATATCTAATAAAGTCTTAATGACTCATGGACTTGTTGGACTCATGCATCGTCTCAGACTCAAGGGTTCATCCATCTTATTCTTCTACTTCTATCCATCTTATTCTTCTTATTCTTCTATCTTTACTAACATTTCTATCCAAGTATCAAGTGTGTGTAATATATCAAAATATACATGAGGCTACCCATGGTCGATGAACTGTCTACATCATTAGAATTGTCTACATCAAACATTCGAGCTTTCTAGTCCTCTCTGAGCTGAACTAATCTTGAATCTTTATCGCAAGCTCAACCCAAAATTGAAACTTTTCGCCCAATCTCTCGAGGGGGCAATGTACCAACGTAATTCTTCTCATTGGGGCAGCAGTGGGGCATCCAAAAAAATTAGAAAATTTTTGAATTTTTTGATCTCGGCAAGGTTATTCTTTGAACCAACGCAGCAAGTACATTGATATCGTGCATTCAATTCTGATTCAAACACCAATTCTTCCTTAATCACTTTGTTACTAACTAATTAATTTAATAATCCTTATTTAATTAATTCATCAAGATTCCTCTTTTAATTAAATAAATCAACTTTATTTGATTAAATCTAATGTTCTTCTTTTAATTAAATAAATCATTTTTATTTGATTAAATCTAATGTTCTTCTTTTAATTAAATAAGTCATTTTATTTAATTAAATCCTAATGTTCCTCCTTTGATTAAATAAATCATTTTATTTAATTTAATTAAATCCTAAAGTCATCTCTCTTAATTAAATGAATCAACTTTCTTTGATTAAATCTAATGTTCTTCATTTAATTGAATAAATCAAATTTATTTAATTAAATCCATAATCTCCCAACTATCCTCTCATTTGATTTAAATAAATCTAAATATCTAAATCAAATGTCAAATCAAACTAATCTCATTTAAGTTAATTAATCATTAATTAACTTCTGACACTAATCCTCCATTCCTCTAGCTTTTGCAACTTGCACATATAAATCAATTTATTTGATTTATTAATTCCTTTATTTTCATTCGAATGTGGCGTATTCTTGGAATATTCCACCAATTTGAAATCTCCCTCCTAAAGGACTTTTGTCCTCCAACATGGCATTAAAGGCTCTTACATGTCCTTTTCTTGAGCCAACTTGGCATTAACTCCTCTTACAACTCTTCTTGCACAAGCCATCTTTTGAATTTCAAATTCCACGTACATGCATTTAACATGCACATTGTTCAAAATGTGTTCCACTCTCCTTCATTAGCATGTTGACAAGTGGCACAATTCCATTGGTTCAAATGTTAAGCCCACATTCTTCCTATTCCTTATTCTTCAACTCTTCTTCATTATAAATAGAGGCCTCATCTATTTGATTTGGCATCCACAATCCATGTAAGATCACTATGCTCATTTGAATCCACAACCATCCACAACTTCATGCAAGGTTACTATCTACAGATTTGAGCAAGTTCATCTACATTTTCATCCAATTTTTCATATATTTCATCATCCATAGCTAGGTTATTGATAATTTTCATCAAGGAGCACACATTCATCATCAAGCTTGTCAAGGAATATGGAAAGGGCTTCTTTCCACATCAAAGAAGCACCAATTCCCCCATGGTATGTTGGTTTGAGCATTTGAATAAGATTCATTAGCTTTCATTTAATCATTTTACTTTGTTTCTTGTTCTTGTGTTTGAATGAATTTCATGGGAAATGTTAGTTTAGATTTGTTTATTGACTAACATTGGATTGTTTGTTCATGTTTGAGCAGGTCTAGACCAAGCATTCATAATACCCCAATACTGATTTTTCTGTAGTAGCAGCTACCTGCTCATATTCTTGGTATGCTTCCTCCATAGCAAGCATGATCCTCTTTTTGTATTCTGGATTATAGAGAAGTTTGTGCCATGTGTAGTAAATGTTTGAAAGAGTACTTGGTTCAACTCTTAAAGATAATGGGTATGGAGTTCTCTTTCTCTATATATTTTGAATTGCTTCCCCCAACTGATTTCATTTTGAATCCATGACATGAATGCCCTCAAGTGAATATCCCCAATGTATAACAATGGGTTCCAATCATGGTCATTAGGAACAGCATAATTATGCAAGTACAATTCACATAGCAAATTTTTAACCTCAAGAGGAGAGGATTGGTAGGCTTGGAAAAATTCTTATGGGATTTCAATGGAGGTGTTTAAACAAGAAATGAACCTTGACAATTTAAAAGAAAGATGGTGCTCCTTTAAATGCAAGGAATACACCCGTGGGGGAGTTCTACATGCTATCATTTGTGGTACTAAATCCACCACATTGTCTACATTTTCCTTTAATGCAATGATCTCTGCATTCTTCTACTTAATTTATGCATTTTTCTTATTGACTTCTTCCTGCAACTTGAGTTTTTCTTTGTTCCATTCTTCCTCTTTCTTCTGCATCTATTTCCATAGGTCCAGGTCTACTAATTCCCATGAAAAAGTAGGAGGTTTATGCTTACCTACTAGGATTTTTCCTTGCACCAGTTCTTGATGTTCCATTTGCTCTATTTGCACGGGTTCTTGGTTTTCAACTTGCTCTGCAACAGTAGCAAGTTCTACCAACCCTACATTTGCTTGCTTCTCAAGAGCTTCTTCCACTTCTATATTTACCTGCTCCTTAGGAGCTTTTGTCTCCTTCCTAGGTTTCCTTTTGAGTCTAGGGCTCCTTTTTGGTGGCACACCAGTAGCATACTCGATTAGTTTTGATTTCTTTGGAGGGCCTTTATTTTTCTCAATGGCTACAAGATGACCAATGTCTTTAGTTTTCCACTTCCTAGGGCTAGGTTTTACTTTTCCTGGTTTTTGCTTCTTAGCCTTCCCTTTGCTAATTTTTGCTTCTCTCATTTGTGCTTCCTCTTTTTGAATGGCAACCCTAGTGCGAACTAGAGTTTTAGGGAGAATATTGACATTAGGTTCTGAGGATGAACTATCTTCATTTGAATGCTCTGATTCAGAGGAACCAGTTTCCACTGCAGATTCTGCTACAGGAGGGTTTGTGTTAGGGTTTACCCCATAAGTTGAAGCTCCAAGAGTGATTTTAATTACCCCCTCTTCCCCACTAACCCTATGAGTTATGGGTTGACCTCTAGGACCCACATTTTCTAATCTGAATTCATCAATGTTCAAAAATTCTTCCCATGACATATTGGATACTTTTTGCAATGATTTTTCAACCAGCAATTTAGTTAAACAGTGATGGGACATAGAATTTTCCCTACCTTTCTGTGTTTCAGCAACCATGATTGCAAGAAGGTTGTACAAAAAATTTGGCACATTCATCCTCCTACCATGTCTCATGTGATTCAAAAGCTTGAAATGTACATAATGGAGACATGATTTCCGACCCTCGCAGGTAATATATTTGATAATGTGGACAGCAACTTGTTTCCATTTTTCTGGCAAAGAAGTTCTCCTTGTTCCTTTTTTGTCTAGAAAAAGTGGAGGATCACTAGGCTCAGTGAATTCTACCCTAGCTGACCTAGCATCCTTAGAAATAGGGTAGGGTTCTCCTTTAGCAAGAAAACCTATTACTTCAACAATCCTCTCTTCAATGACTATAACTTCTAGCCCTTTCACCATTTCCTTACCATCGAAAAGTGCTTGTGCAAATTCCAAGGCAATGTCGTCATCATACAATCATCCATAAGTAGTAAAATCATCCATGTAGATCTCCATACAATCATGTGAAATATCTAAGAATATACTAATGACTGCTCTTTGAAAGGTTGTAGGTGCATTACATAAACCAAATGGGAGTACTGAATAGGCATAAGTTCCCCATGGATAGGTAAAAGTTGTATTTTTCTAATCTTCAGGTGTAATCTGTATTTGATTATAACCACTAAATCCATCTAGGAAGAAAAAATAATGCTTACCTACAAGTGAATCCAATACTTGGTCTATAAAAGGAAGGGGAAAATGATCCTTTTTGGTGGCAGAGTTTATTTCTCTATAGTCAACTCAAACACTCCATTTACCTCCCTTCTTAGACACAACTACCAAAGGGGACACCTATTGGTTGTATGAGATAGGGTAGAGAAATTCTACATCCAATAACTTTAGTAGTTCCCCTTTCATAATCTCCCTTAGTGAATGGATTTATTCTCCATTGTGGTTGTCTTACTAGTGTGCAGCCATCCTAATATAAATCCTATGAGTACAGAGTTTGGGATCTAATCCTTTCATGTCATTGTAATCCCATGCAAATGCATGTTGGTGTATCTTCAATAGGTTTTTCAGGGACAACTGATGTTCTTGACTCAACTTGTTGTTAATATTCAAATGTTTCCCCTCTAAAACTTTTACTTGGGTGGTCAACTCAATCATGGTTGTTTCACTAATGCTTGGAATTTTTAGTTCATGTGGTAACAATGTATGGAGCATATCTATTGCTGCAGGAAATCCAAGTGCAGGAGAAGCGAGCAAAAGTGTCTGCAATGGACATGTAGAACTTGATTCATGAGTGGGTGATTCTTCATGCACTTCACAATGGTTTTGAATTATTTGGGATAATACTTCATCTTCTTCTTGAAGTTGCATAAAAGGAATTTTTCCTATCATCATGAGTTGTGCCACTGAATTGACCTCCTTGGCCTCTTCTCCAACATGTGGCCATATGGGGTTTTCCATATCATGGTATGGTTGAGCAAGAGGATAGAGGACAAGCTTTTTAGTACTTCTCCCATCAGAAATAGTCATGTCCCCTAACCAGCATCCAATGTAAGCATTTGTTGTGGCTAACCACGGCCTACCCAGAATAATAGGATACCCTCCTAATGTAGCTTTAGGGGAAAGGATCACAAAATTTGTTGGATATTCCCAAGAGTCTAGAGTAGCAACAAGGTCTTCTACTATACCATCTGGTTTGATAATGGAATTGTCAACAAGCTGCAAGACAGTAAGAATAAGTCTCATATTTGCAACATTCAATTATTGCAAGATATCCTTAGTCATCACATTGATAGTTTCTCCCAAGTCTATTAGAGCGTTATTTGCTTGGATTCCATTTATAATGACTCCAACTACAAGACTACCTGGGTCAGTATATTTAGGAACAGTGGCTTTCCCAAGCATGATATTTGCCGACTATCCCACCACATGGATGGTAGTGGGGTCCTTCTTTTTCCTCCCTGACTTTTTGACACATGCTTCCTCGATTGCCTTACTATATATGGGAACATATTTTATGGCCTGAAGCAAAGGTATTTTGACACATATGTGTTTCAACTGATCCAGAATATCAAAGGTTGTTTCTTCCTTTTCCTCCTTTTTTTTAACCTTTGAGGAAATGTTGGGTCTTGATCAAACTGTTGAACTAGTTCAGGATTCTTGGGCACAATTGACTGAGCAAGGATATTAGATAGATTTTGATGCTCCTCTTCTTCCACAAGAATCTTTTTGATAATAGAAGTGGAAGGAGTTGGAAAAGTGGTTCTTGAATGCAGATGAATGTCACTCACACTCACAACATATGCAGGAAATTGATTGGGATCTACAAATTATATTGGTTGCTGATGTGGTTTGTTATTTGGGTTAGGTGTGCGTTGAGTTGGTAACTGAGTAGGTCTAGGTTTTCTAGAGTTTGAGTTAGTAGGAGAAGGCATTATGGTAGGTTGTTGAGGCTGTGGAGGTGGCTGCATGTGACCAATTGCCTGGTTTGGCCATTGTTGTCCTCCCCTCTATTAGGATGTTTGTTGCTAGTTTCCTAGAGGTTGTTGTCAATTCCCCTGAAATTTTTGCCACTGATGGGCCAAGTATTTGGAGGATTGTTCCAAGGTTGAGGTGGATAGCCTCCAAATTTTGGTGGTTGTGGGGGTTGCCACTGATTACCAAATGCATAAGAATTCAAATAAGGTCCACTAAAAGATAATGGAACTGGTGACATACCTTGTCTTGGAGCCCATGGTCTTCTTTGTGCAATTTAGAAAACCTGATCATCATCAACCTAAACTAGCATGAATTATAGTGGAATTTTCTTGTTGTCAATATTGGCTACCATTTTTTTTCTTCCTTCCTTCTTTTTCCTGGAATGAGAACAATATTCTTCCAACATCGCTTCTGCCTCCTTTTGTTTCTTCTTTACTTGAAGTGTATCTAGCTGAGTAGCCATATTGTTTATGATATCCTACTTGAAATTTGTCAGTAAATGAGTGATTTGCATCCTTGAAAATCCATTAGTGGAGGATTTACCCATAGAAGATTGGTAACCTCTTCCTTTCTTTAGAGCTTCCCTGGAGTAGTTTTGACATATCTTCTTAATATCATCCCAGGGAACTTGGGTGATATCTCCTCCTCCTATCAGGTCTAGAGCATCAATGCAAGTTTCATTGATCCCTCTAAGGAAGAGCAACTTTTGACAATTTTCATTGAGTGCATGATGTGGAGATTTTTGCAGGAAAAAAAGGAACCTAGAAATATAGTCCTCCAAAATCTCATCTTCCTTCTGCTACATCCTAATGATATCATCTCCTCTCATATCACTACCTCTATAGTATTCTTTATACTTCTCAAGAAACTTTATTTTCATATCATCCCAAGTCTCTAAAGTATTCCTACCTAAGCTCATAAACCATCTTAATGCAACTTCATTCAAGGTAGTAGGAAACAGTTTAAGCCTATGAGCATCAGTAATGTAATCATAGCTTCTGCAGAGCATATCAAACTCAAACAAGAAAGTGTCAGGGTCCTCTGTTACAAGCCCATAGAATTTAGGAAGAACTGAAGCAGGGATGTTCTTGAGGTTATCAACTTCATTCTGGTGAGTGATAGGTGTATATGCATAAAATTGGTCATGTCTAATCCTGGCATTTAATTAAATATTTATTATTTAATTAATCCTCTAAAGTCCTCTACATATGATTAAATTTAATTAATTTAATTATATTGTTCATTCACTTTATTCTTCCACCGTAATTAAATAAATTCACTTTATTTAATTATTCCATATGTCTACTTGATTAATTAAATAAATAATATTTATTTATTTTAATTAATTATCACCTTTTGAATTTAATTAAATCTTTTGATTTAATTAAATTTAAATATTTCCTTTCTCCTATTCTTCTAATTAATTAAATATTTTATTTAATTAATTTCATCCACATGCCATGTCTTAAACAATTTAATTAAATATCTTTATTTAATTTCTTTCATATATTTTCAAATCATAATTAAATATTTCATTTAATTATGAAATCTTCCATTATTCTCCAAATCTTAATTAAATATTCTATTTAATTAAGAAAATCTTCCATGTCACCAATAAATGAATAATGAATTAGATAAATTCATTATTTATCTTCAAAATCTTTCCAAAATCTCACAAAAAGATGATTTTTACAATTCATCTTTATCATCTCATCTTATCTCTTCTACGAAAAAGGAAACAAATCTTGATTTATGGTTTTCTTCTATTTTTCTCTCCAGTCTTATCCATCTTCGACCGTTCAATCTGCCAGGAATTTTCACAATCGTTGATCACATCAGCCAATCAGAATCTTTAGAAAACTCTATAAATATCCCTGTGAATCCCAACATTGGTTACAACTTACAACATATGTGCATTAGAACTTAATTGCATTCTAGCATTCTAGCATTGTCTTTATCATCTTTAACTTTCATAATCTCGTAATCTTTCACTTTAGCAATCATGTTTAGTATCAGCATAATCATATCTTAGCATAGTATTTGCATGCATTCATATTCAACCTCATTCTCTAGGAAGACTGTTTATTGAGCCTAGCCCAAGATCTGAGAGCAAGCTAGAATTGACAAAAACACTGGAGATAGAGGATGATAGGATGGCATCAAGAGCAGAAAATTTATTTTGCATTTCTTTTACTCTATTTTATGTTTTTCATATAATGTTCTATCGGTGTGTTTTGATTTGTTTTTAATATACATTTGATACACTTAAAATTGATCACACAATAGGAAATGGAAAAGATGGTTGATTAGGTCTATTTGGATTTTGACCAGCCATATTTGCTTGATGGAGAGCCAAAGCAAATGGATTCTCAATCAAGTTTTGGGTAGCTTGCTCTCCAAAGGAAGTTTTAGAACTGGTCAAATTGGGAAATGCATCAACAAAAGGATTTGCCTCCTCTTCTTCGTCATCTCTTGACATATTTTGAAACTCAACTAGTTGGTTATCAGGATTAGGGTCATTAGGAAGGAATCTCCCATGAGCATCTCTTCTCCTACCTCTATGCATGTGGTATTAACTCAGTATCATCCAACTCACATAAAGAATTGGTGAAAGAATAGCAGTGCATTACTTTTCTCAAATGAAGGGTATGTTAAGAACAAACTTCAGAGATACTAAAACAAGAAAGAAACTAGAAATGACTCCAAGGAACTTCCTAGTTTGATACCATCCCCGACAATGGTGCCAAAAATGTTGGCCTCCTCTAATGGTTCAATAACTAAGCCCTTAAAACTATAACTTAGAGATTAGATATCTGCACTAAGTAGTTATCTTGCTCATCATGAAGGTTCATTTCTTTGTCAACCTAGGGACGTGAACTTGAAATGGGTCAGCACTATATGTGCACTAGGACTCAACTGTAGTCATCCTTATCCTATAAATAGAAAGGAAACAGTACTGAAAATAAAATGCTTAAAATGAATTAACATAAGTACTAAGCATGAATCAACAACTAAACTAAACTTAAATGAATAACAGAAATAGAAATCTCAGTAAACAGACAGGAGGTTACTATGTCTTCCTTGGTTGTAGGAACAAACACAAAATAGAGTTCCAGTGGTTGCAGGGACAAACAATTGCTAAGACCATAACTAATTACTGAACAGAAAAGTAACTACTAAGCTAAATGGATGGAATTCTCACTAATTGGGCCCCCTTGAATGAGTCTTCCCTAAGCTAACTCAGATGCAGCAAATCAAAATATCATTTTATTCATTGAAAACATGATTACATCATATCAACAACATGACTGTATTACTTGAAACTGAAAATGCAAGTACAATAAATTAGAACATCCAACCTTGTGAAGAGGGACATCCGATCATTATTTATAGGAGAAAATATTCTAACTAACCCTAACTAACTGGGCGGTCAACTCCAACAAACTAGGAGGATGCCATTTATTGAAAGCATGAAAAAGAGGAAGGGGGTTATGCATGTGCCAGATCTAGTCAAACCAAACTTGCCTCAACAAGGATACAACATAACAATACCTCCTAAATCTACTCAACTAAGAGACATGATCATTTCAAGGTAAGTTGCAACTTCCACACGAGTTGGAAGTTTCCTTCCATTAATAGTTTTCCCTCCATTGACCTCTTTAATGACCATCTCCTTGACTTCTTTAGCAACCGACCAACTGTCATGAATTTCTTCCACCTTGCAAGCTTCATTTATATCTACATCTTAATGTGAACCTACATAATGACATTAGCATGCACAAAACAATTATATGTCCATAATCACCTTAGAATAGTATTCATTCAATCACATGTAAAATTAATATAGATATATCACATAGCAAGTTAAATATCATCAAAGGTTATAGGGGTAAGTTCATGCCCAAAGTTTATAAATCTAGGGAAATAATATAGAGAGTGTCAATAACTAGGTGCTAAGG
The DNA here is from genome assembly GCA_007258455.2 of Sequoia sempervirens. Lineage (NCBI taxonomy): Eukaryota > Viridiplantae > Streptophyta > Pinopsida > Cupressales > Cupressaceae > Sequoia > Sequoia sempervirens. The sequence continues at coordinate 150,749,304 of VDFB02358134.1, read as the reverse complement.
TCCATAGTAACAATAGAAAATATATGATAAACCCTATCAAAATTGAGCCATTATTTGGACTCATCAAAGTCCTTGGGGAATTTATCTTTGGAATGATTACTATATGAGTTAAATTGAATTTCTTGACTCCTCTAATGCATTTAAGATATCAACTCCAATAAAATCCCAACATTTCTGAAAAAAAAAATGTTGTAAATCCATTAGAGCCTGGTGCTTTGTCAAGAGGAAATGAAAAAACAACTTCCTTAAGTTCTTGAAGTGAGAAAGGTGCCAACAACTTCTCATTATCTTCAAGAGATATCAGATTTGGAATCACTTGGAGAAGTTCCTCTCTCCCTCTTAACAACTAAACATTCACATCCTTATTATCAGACGACAAAGATGAAAAGAATTTGATACCTTCCTTTTGTATTTATTCCTCCTTTGTTAACAAAACTCCTGTATCACTATCATGGATTGAGAATAAGGAATTTTTTGATCTCTTTACTTGTGCTAACATGTGACAAAACTTTGTATTCCTATCCCCATCCTTTAACCACAGTTTTCTTGATTTTCCCTCTAGTACACTTCCTCTCTCAATAACAGCTCCTTCCATTCTTCTTGCAATTGCCTCTTCTCTTCAAAGATTGCATTATCTAAAACATTAGCAATAATGAGCTCATTCACCTCAGAAAGTCTTTTGTACACCAAATCTTTCTGCACAAAAATATTCTTAAACACTTGAAGATTCCAAATTTTAATATGTTGTTTCATGTGATCCAACTTCTTACTCAATTGATACATACAAGAGCCACTGCAAAAAGGCGCACTTGACCACCACTGACTTAAAATATCCATAAACTAAGGGTGCCGAAACCACATCGCCTCAAATTTGAAAGAGGATTTCCAAGTTGAATTAATTTTATTTTTAGACAAAACTAAAGAAATTAAAAAATGATCTAATGCTGAAAATGGCAAAATTTCTGATGTTAAAACATAATCAATTGCTACCCAATTTGGAGAAGATAGAAACCTGTCTAACCTCTTGGCTAATTGAAGAAAAAATTCCCTCCTATTTGTCCATGTAAACTTACCATTTAGAGGGATGATATCAACAAGTGCATTTTCCTATATAAAGGAAGAGAAATCTTCCATATCCTTCTTAGAGGGGCATATTCCACCTTTTTTTTCTGCCAATGATGTTATTGCATTGAAATCCCCTGTAAGAATAACTTTATCTTGACCCAATAAATCCATAGTTTGTTTCAACTTATCCCACAACAATTTCTTACCCATTGAATTGTAGGGTCATACATATTTATCACCCAAAAAGATAGCTCAAAGTGAGACACCTTCATTAATTGCCAATTGGACTCACAAGTGACATTACCAATACAAATTGATTTAGCATTCCATAGTGTAATAAGACCTCCTGAAGCACCTTGTGATGGCGAATACAAAGAATTCCACTTGGCCCAGCTCTTAGTGAAATTACCAAAAGACTCATCTGATATTTTTGTTTCTTGAAGTACCACATCAGCCCCACATGCATCCATCTAATGCTTGACTTGGACCCTTTTGTCATGGGCATTAATGCCTCTGACATTCCAAGATATTATCTTCATAACCGCCTAGGAGAGCAACAAGCTCTCCTTGGCCTTTTTTGTTTCACACCACCTCCCATTTGGACATCCAATGTAGATTGAATCCCTGCTTCAATTTCCTCTTGCAATTTGGTTGCTAAATATTTTATTCCTCTCTTAGCAAGAGATTTCTTTTTTGTGGAAGAATATTACGAAGATTGAAAAATAGATAATGGAAAAGGACCTACTTTCTCTTCCACTTCCCCCATTAAATTAAAAGCAATATCTTCTATTAAGTGTTCTCCTACAGAAATTAAGGCTTCATCTACAAAATTTTCAAACTCTTTGTCTGAAGGTATGTTAATAGATTGAGACAAACTTGGGCTTTCTGCTATTTGCATAGAATTCTCATTAATAATATCCTTCATTTCTTGAATCTCAAACTCCTTCAGAATTATTTACCACACCAAGAGTCAGCATAGAAGCACATTGATTAAGGTGTTGAAAACTGGCAAACTTGATCTCAGGGATGAAGCAATTTAGAGATTGAAGAAAAACATTAATCAAACATAACAAATGCTTGGCCCAACCTTGAGCAAAATAAATAGATATAAAAGGAGATGAAGTCCTCAAACCACCAAAAGAAAAGACCTTGTCCTTATTAACCAATTGTAAGGAAGAAAAACCTTTGTTTCATCCAACACTCTTTGATGAACACTCAAACAAAGAAACATGCAAAATTCACCCTAACTGTTGATAGACCAAAACATTTGAAACCAAATCAGTACACACTCGCCTTGATTGATAACAATCAAGATCCTTTCATAACACCAATTGCTAATCAATATTACTTAAAGACACACAATTTGACTGCAACCCATTGAAACTATATCCCCACCCCAGAGGAAAATGAACAATTTGACCAAAATTAGTTGCAAGTGTAGAAAATGCAACAGAGGAAGATGGTGTATTAAGAGGAATGAATGAATCATTAGAAGAGACACCATTGTACCCTTTTCCATTACTTTAGAAGACTCCATTTGACAATTGCTCAAAGGATGAGCAAAAAAATGGCAAAGATGGCAAAATTTAGATGGATCTTCAAATACAACCTTTTGCTTCCACAACCCATATGCAGAGTTAATGTTCACCATAGAAGGTAAGTTATTTGAGACATCAATGAGAAGACATATCCTAACTGGAAAAGAAGGATTGTAAAAAAATTGCAAATCTTGATGGAGATAAATGCCTAGCTAGTTCCCCAGGGTTTCAATAATTTGGGTCTCTCTATATTCAAGGGGAAAACCTTATAACTGAATCCAGAAAGGAATAAACTTAATCATGGACTAACAGGGTGAGAAATTAGGAGTCCATGGTAGTGTGTAAAGACCATGACCTTCACAAATCCAAGCCTTTTTCCTATAAACAGCATTCTGAGAATCTTTGGCAGAAAAAATAACTACAAAAACCCCTTCCCCCTTGTCTAATTTGAAAACTTGGTTAGACCCCTCCCAATTTTGAAAAACCCAACATTGCAAAAATTTAAGATCTGGGATAAATTTCCAAAACTTACATATAAGAGCAACCTCTTGAAGATCCTTGACTTTCGAATGGAGCATGTCATCTTTAAAAGTAATGTTCATCTCCAAAGGCATTGTGTTGATGTCGTTGTTGCTTTGGCACCCAAGCCTTCTTGTATTGATTGGACCGATCTAAAAAGTTTCCAAAGCCCTTGGGATGCAAACCATGACCCTCATGACCCCAAGTGGATTTAAAATATTCCTTCTAATCCAAACTAGATGAAGAATGTGCATTTTTATCACAACTTGATTTTGTATTACCCTTACCCAAAAACTCTTCACACGCCTTTTGACCCTTACGCAAAAAATCCTCAGAGCTTTTAAACTTGTGATCCAGAAAGACCCTATTATTAACATTGATAGAATTTAGAAAAGTCAGAGGCAAACAACCCAAGGACTTGAAACCATAAAGCTTCAACTGAGAAACGGCTATATTATTAGGAAAAGTGGTTGGATGAGGGATTGACGCCTTTGGATTGAAGGATGCCCCAACTTTGATGGGAATACAGTTAGGAAAAGATGTTGGAGAACAAACATTAGCAATCACCTCAGACCAACACCTGGGGAAAGAAGAAGCAATAGATTTCTCGTTGATTAACAAATCTGATTTGCAAATATCAAAAATCGGCTACTTACCACAAGATAACGACTTCCCAAATTGAAGATCACCAAAATAACCTTGACAAACCACAACATCATGCCAATGAGCACCATTAAACCCCATATGAGACACCAAGTGAGGCTAAAGACCGCCATTGAAACCCTTATGAGCCACATAACAATTAGATTTTTTCAAAAAATTCTTGTTGGCCCTTGAAGGCATGCTCCAAATATTGCGGACCATTTTTCCTTCGATCACTGATTTCATATTATGTTACTAGTCTCTCTTTTCTTAGATTCTTTATGCATTTCCAAATTTTATGTTCATGTAGAGATTTTTTAGCAAAAACCTTTAGCTCTTAATCTAGGATAAAATATTAATGATATATCCATCCTTTTGCACATTTGTGTACAACCCCCTATGACTTGCAACAAATAGTTACCCAATTTGAGGCACCCACCACACAAGCTCCTATGACACATTTGAGGACTCTTCTTTGTCATTTAATTATAGAATTTTTTTAAAATAAATAATAATGATCCTATAGTTAATAATGTGTCTATTACAACACCTCTTATACTACATTGATTGCTTCCGCTACTCTAGCTAAGAGAACCCCATAATCTACCAAATTATCCAAGTCTTTCCATTTTGTTCTCTTGTAGCTCTTAAAAATAATTTAGAGCAATTACCGTGAAGTGAAGGAACATAGTTGATAACTGAATATCGAAATATTGGCCATAGTTGCCATGTCAATCAAATGCCAACCTTTGTTACATGAATAATTAGTTCAAATATCCAATTGATGGTGAAACTAAATGTGCAAACACTGTTATTTCATTTACATGTCATAACATTCTCATGTCAAAACCAAACTCATTTCATGATTACCCAGCTATACAAAAGATGAAGTGATTCACAAAGTTTCCTCAGAAAGATAGACCTATATATGCCCAACCATTAGCATTTGAGAAAAGAAAAATCTTGAAAGATAGGCATGTATATGTCCAGCCATTTTCTTTTGAGAAAATAAAAAACTTCTCTACATTTATGTGATTATTCTTTTATGTTAATAGTTTTGTTTGAGGAGGAATGGATAGTAAAAACAGTAGATTACTTGATGAAAAATCATAACAGAACAATTATAATCAACAAAGAAGGTGACAGTCAAAAATAGAGACTGTGTCTTCTTGGTTGAGTTTTTTTCGTTGGTTTTGACATAATTCAGATCTAATGAATGTCAATAAAAACTTTGGTTTCATTTCATTTTCCATTACATAAAACTATAATTGATATTTAATGCATTGTTAATCGATGTTTTTTATACTTTATTATATTTCATTCAAATATTTATCGTTTAAAATACATGTTTATTATATAGCTATTGATAATTAAAATTTCATTGTGATTAGTTTATGTATTTTTGGTTCTTATTTACAGAACACAATAAGATTAAGAATGATGACATATTTTTTGTTTAGCAATTATAATGAAAGGTTTTATTTATCTTGTGTGCAACATATGTTTGAGAAGAATGCAAAGTGTAAATATTTGTAGTGTTTTGTATAGCCTTTGTAACACTTACAATAATCCTATCATGGAACAATAGGTGGCTTTCAAATAGGATCCTGGCCCTGGTAATTTGGTGGTCCTTCATGAGCCATATGTAGCTTCCCAAAAATCGTATTATATTTTATATATTGTGCAAATTGATAGGTCATTGTGTTTTGTTTTGTTTTGTTTTGCAAGATTTTTTAACCTCTTCCTACTTCCTAGATTCACATCTACGATGGCCAGCTTAATTTTCTCAAACATGATTTATGGTTTACCATTTTTAAAGTATTTATGACTTTAATAATGTCATAGGAAATGTCAATTGTTGTTGTTCTGTTTAGTTTTTTTAATTTTTATTTCTCTTTATGTGCTTTTGTTTTGTTTTCTATTTTTTATTTTTTATATAACGAGCATATGTATCCACTAGAGTTTAAATTAATTTTTTTACTAATTTGAAGGTTATATTCATGTATCTTTATATACTCTTTTCTATTGAAATCTAGACAATTCCTTGAAATAATTTCTAGCTACCAACTTAAATATATTACCATTGTCATGTAGTTTGAGGATGATTGGTTTCAAACTATATTTGTCAGTGCTTCATCTACATGTATTGATAGTACTTATTGAAATGTCAAAAATTACATACCCTTGTAATTTCATTTTATATTTTGCACTTGCTTTGGTTTTCTCCCTCTTGGTATCAAATTTTTAGTGTCTTTAGTGTGGTTTATCCTTGTGTTTGTGTCTCATGTGTCTTGTTTATGTTATTCCTAGTGTGTTGAATCTTTGTTTAGCCTAAATTGTTCAAACACTAGCACAATTATGCTAGAATACAATGATAATTTGTATATCTTGACCATTTCTATGTGTTCAAACTCTGTCATTTCTTGCATTCAATAATTAATCATCCCAAAGAGATTAATAATGGCTACTTGCCCCTTGGTTCTCTTCTTTGACTCATTTCAAACCATATTCATTCAATGTATCACTTCTCTTGCAATCTATCAATCTTCTTATATTCTATTTATTTATCCAACAAACTATGACTATATTAAAGCTACCTGTAGTATCATCAACAATATCCATTAGTTTGAATACTATCTTGCTCTTACCAAATTACAAAAAGTGTGGTAGCAACATTTACAACCCAATATTGATCCTCTTTGCATTTTCAAGTGCTAGAGGTGATATTATTTTGTATTGTTGCTCCACTCTTAGTTTCTCACTATTATTGTCATTGAATCCATTTATGCTTGCACCTTTTGTATTATGGGATCATGTCTCACTCATTTACATTAGCATTTTCATTCTATTATAATTTTATTATTATACTTGCATTATATCTTGTATTTTCAATCTTATTATCAAAAATAGGTTTTTCGTGGAGGTTGAAAAACCTATCTATAGGGGCTTCACTTGAAGGAAAGTTCCCCACAATCACCAAAAACATGTTCTCTTGTCTTGTAATAGCCACAAGTTATTGTTGGAGGAAGATATTCGACCTTCGAAGAGCTTGGTGATATATTTCCCTCTTGTTATATTTCTTTCTTTGTCAATTTCTTTGCCTTTAATTAGTTTATGTTTCTTGTTATTATTTTCTTCTTGTCATTGGTGATCTACTAGTTTTTTTTTCATATCTTATATTTCAAGGAAAAGTAGCATTCTAGACATTTTTTTATATGGGACTATAGTGTGTCATGTAGATGTTTGTTCTTAGCACTGGTATCCAATCCAACAAGATCCAATTTTTAATCCTAGGTTTGTTAGGAAAAGGGTGTTGTGCACCTTGCACAAGAATGAAATATTTTAATATATAAAATAAATATTTATTTTTGGTAAATCAAGGTGGTGTGTTTAGCCACATTAAATATTTATTTGGTTCCACTTGTAAATTTGTATGTAACCTTCAAGGGATAGTTATTTTATGTGTGTGAGACATAGAATAATTAATTATTATATGGAAAAAAATATTTAATATTGTGAAACCTTAGTATCAAAAATTAAATGAGGGGTCAATGATTGTGTGTATTCATGGTTTTGAGGCACATGGTTTTATCTTACCAAGTAGTTATATTTGTGTGAGCTTAAATCTATAAAAATAAGCACTAGAGGTTAAGGTTGGTTGGTTGAGTGTGATGTCATTGTATTGAGTTTCTCTTGTAAGTGCATATGTAAAGCACAGTATGAGATATGTGGTTACATTCTTGTACACATGGAAAGTGCATTGGAGGAGCTTGATGTTTCAAGTAGATGTATTGTAATGTTTTATTGTTGAATAATACATAAAGTGTGGATGCTTTTGAAGGCTAGGTTTTTCCCTCTATGAGGATTTTCTCAGGGTGTATCTTGTGTTATCTTGTGACTTGTCTATTTGATATTTACAATATGTTTATTTTTTAAGCTTGCATACATGTTTTGTTTGGAATCAAGGTATCTCAACCTTAGCAATTCCTAAGGTATTTATTTATTCTTATTTCGCATTTTCCCATGGGTATTATCATTTATATTATTAAATATTTGTGCTCCATCAAAAGGGGCATGAGATTTTGAGTTGGAAATTTTGCCACATGTTAGTGCCTTGAAAAATAAGTTATTAGTTGTAAAATATTTCAATTAGTGCTCTAACATGGAAAGACTATTTTTAAGGATTTATGATAGATTCTATGACAACTATAAGGGCTAAAAGTAGGGGAGATCATTTTGGACATGAGAATAAATTATGACACATGTAAGATCTAATATTTGTATAAGCTATTGATTTTCTATGATGCATGTAAGATCATCTCCTATTTTACAGGGATTTTTTTATGACAATTTGAATAGGGAGTAAAGTCATAAAAGAGACCATGTTTATCATGTAAGGGTCGTATGGATTTTACCATGGTATTTTTTAACCTTGTTTTGACCCATGGTAATGTTTTATGGTGGTATTTTGAGCCCCCATGAGTCTATATATTAAGGGGTTGAGATGAAGACATTATGAAATATTTTACAAGTATGCAAATATTGTTGGATTGGAAACAAGATTGAGGAAGTTCTATGTATTGTAATCTCTTTTAAGAATAATAAATATTTTTCCACTTTTCTTGGTGGAGATTTTTACTTAAAAGGGTTTTCTCTACATAAATCCTTGCGTTATGTGTATGGCTCTTGAGTTGTGTGATTTATTTTAAATTTAAATTTTTTATCCATTAATTTATACAATTTTATAGTTCAAATTTTCAAGTTAAATCAAATTTTCACATTGCAGTGGTTGCCTTCATTTCTAACATGTTTTTCTCTCATGGGGTTATGTAAGAAATGGATTGATCATTCTAGGTATATGCATTAATTTCCTAACAAGGTTCTTCTCTATTGTCTCTTGCCTTCTCTTATTTTAAATTATTCTTTCTTTGCCTCTTCCCTTCTCTTATTTCAAATTATTATTTCTTTGCCTCTTCCCTTCTCTTATTTCAAATTATTCTATATTTGCCTCTTCCCTTCTCTTCTTTCAAATTACTATTTTGATCATTCATTTCTTAGTAAAATCAATAATGGTTTGTTTTACTTTAACTATTTTAGCTTGTTAGTAAACTTAATTGTTGTAGTTTAAAACATTTTTAGGTTAATTAACACAATCTACTCTAAGATAGTAGTAGATTAGTTTTTAAAAACTCAAAGAAAACTTGTTAACCAAAGTGTAGAAACTATTGAGATCACTTACAAAGAAATCAAGTCTTTATTTTGTTGGGTTGAATTCCAATCTATATTTTGGTGAGCCTGTCACTTCAACTAAGACAACCTTCTTAGCACACAAAAATTTAAAACTTTAAATAATTTTTCAACCTCATTTTCATAGATTTAGAACATGTTTTGTGAGATATTTTACGAGTTTCACAACCCAATATTCACAATTTGATAACATTGTTCGAAGAATAATTTATAAAATTAAAATTTCTTATCCTTGGGTTGCAATAACTCCCCTTAGAACTAGTATTGGCTTCAAAACTTTTCATTTTGATTGGTTAATAATAGGCTTCACCTCTATTTCTTAAATCAATGTTCAATTTAGTTCCCCTATAACTAGATTTTACAATGCATATTTTGAATTTGATCATCAGGTCACATTGCATCTCTCTCCCTCCAATGTGAAAGAACTTGATCAACACTAGGGTGATTTCAAATAAATATTACTAAACGAAATTGTGAGCTTGTAAATTTTGTTGAATCAAAAAGTAGGAATAGTAAATAAAACCAATTCAATAACAAATGACCACATCAATGTGAGTGTGTGCACAGAATATAAAGGAAATAAAATTAAACATTACCTCCACAAATGTGCCTAACCTTACTCCATTGTACATGAGAATGTTGTAAATAATGATATGTGGATTTCTCTTAGCTTATCATAACCTTGATAGTAAAATGGATGCAAAGATGGCTTGATTTCTCAAAAATCATGGAGAGATCAAGATTTGTGGGGGATTTGAATGGAAAAATGATGGGTAATTTATAGTTTTCATAGATACATGATCAATAGTGTAAGATGCTTGAAAATATCAATGCATGAGATTGGTTGAGAGATCATGATGAATGTGAAAATGATGTGTCAAGATGAGAGGCTAAGATGTGGAGTTAAGTGGTTGCATAGATGAAGTGACTAATTGCATAGATGAAATAATTGATTACATGGGTGAGAGTGAACTAAGGTTGCTTCTCAATGAGTTCACTAAATTAGGAGATAGAACAATATAAATAGAATTAAATTAAAAAAATTCTTTAACTCATGTGCATGAAATGAAGATATATTTAGGAAATAAAGTATGAATAAATCTATAATAGCCTCTAAATTATGAAGTGAGTGGGAATTATTGTGGAGAATCGTGTATCATATAGATACTAACGAAGGAGTCAAAGAAAATGATATAAAATGCAATCACCATCAACTTGTGCAACAAAAAACTTCCCACTCAATTACACCCACCTTCCTCCATCCATTTCTAAAGTAATATCAGTCAACATGCCATAACCAAATTACATTCATAACTATAATGAAATATTAATTTTATTTATTTTTAGAAGAATTTAAAGATAGAAAAAGAAAATTAAATAATTTTTTTAACTTTAAAAAGGAGATATAAGCTAATTAAATTGTAATGCCAAAGATTTGTTCAACTTAAATAGAAACAAAGAATACAATCTTTCAATTCAAACCAAGAAAAACCTCAAATAGAGCTCAAATAATGAAACTAAAATAAGATAATAACATACAAAAATGAATCCAAATGTTACCAAAGCCTCCATTGTTGAATGATTTTCTCCTTGATGTATTGGAATGTGGATGCTCCTTGTTTGAATGATACCAAATTGACAGCATGTACCTAGCATGAATGATAATGGAGGAGAATGAGGGATGGAATGCTTGAATTTATAGATTTTGGGAATGAGGAATGGATGGCCAATATTTAATTATGAGATCAAGGGTGGAGAATGGTTGAGAGTAATTCCCTAGGATCAAGGAGAGGATGAAGGGTGGAGATGAAGGTAGTTAGAATGTGCATGGTTGGAATTAACTTACCAAATCTAGTAAGTAGTTGTGGGGATGAGGTAAATTAGGGACACGTGCATCTAAAAGGGTTATAACTTTGGGATGTGTTGAGAGAATAAGGGGACCATAAGGATAAGGATTCCCAAGTTCCCAATATTCTTATAATTTCTTGAGAGAATAATGAGAGCACAAGGAAAAGTGTTCTTAGGTCCCTATTATTCTTGGAACGTGTTGAGAGAATACTGGCTTAATTAAATAATAATAATATTCAATTATTTTATCCACATGGATGAGATGGATAATAGGTGGAATATATAATTATTTATTTATTTATTATGATGGGATAGAAAATGGTGGTTAATTAATTAAGTTATAGACTTTAGGTGAAAGGCATAAGTCCTAGGGATATAGCCCTGGTAATTTGGTGGTCCTTCATGAGCCATATGTAGGTATTATATTTTATATATTTTGCAAATTGATAGGTCATTGTGTTTTGTTTTGCAAGTTTTTTAACCTCTTCCTACTTCCTAGATTCGCATCTATGATGGCCAACTTAGTTTTCTCAAACATGATTTTTATTTTACTATTTTTAAAGTATGTAAGACTTTAATAATGCCATAGGAAATGTCAGTTGTTGTTCTATTCAGGATTTTTTAATTTCATTTCTCTTTATGTGATTTTGTTTTGTTTATCGTTTTTATTTTTATAAGGGCATATATATCCATTATTCTGTCCTTGAGTTTAAATTAAAATTTTCACTAATTTAAAGGTCATATTTATGTGTCTTTATATACTCCCCCCTACTGAAATCTAGACAACTCCTTGAAATAATTTCTTGCTACACACTTAAATATATTATCATTGTCGTGTAGTTTGAGGATGATTGGTTCCAATCTATATTTTTTAGTGCTTCATCTACATATATTGATAGTACTTATTGAAATGTCAAAAACTACATACCCTTGTAATTTCATTTTATACTTTGCACTTGCTTTGGTGGCCTAGCTTTCTCCCTCTTAGTGTCAAATTTTTAGTGTCTTTAGTGTGGTTTATCCTCGTTTTTGTGTCTCATGTGTCTTGTTTATGTTATTAGTAGTGTGTTGAATCTTTGTTTAGCCTGAATTTATCAAACACTAGCACAATTATGCTAGAATACCATGATAATTTGTATATCATGACCATTTCTAGATGTTCAAACTCTATCATTTATTGTATTCAATAAGTAACCATCCCAAATAGATTCAAAATGGTTACTCACCCCTTGGTTCTCTTCTTTGAATCATTTCAAACAATATTGATTCAATCTATATCTTCTCTTGCAATTTGTCAATCTTCTTATATTCTAGCTATTTATTGTAATACCCCACTTCACATGTGATTAATACCAACCTAATTTGTTATATGTTTTCCCAACTAAGAGGGATAGATGTATTGCAAGGTGATTGTGTGGAAAAATCTCGTATTTAATTTTTACATTATGTTTTATTACCACTATGAAGAAGGTGTTATGCACTTGTAATTTGTGGAATATGAATTGAAATTTTAAATGGAATTGTTGTATAGCTAAATCTTGGGCTATTCAGCTAGCAAATTAATATGATGTGTAATTGTTACTTATGGTTGTGTTGGTAATGTGCAAGAAATCAATGGTGTTAGCATGAGAAGGGAAAAACATCAAGAGAAAAGTAGAAGAATTCCTTAAGAGGATATAAATTGACCCTTTTGGGGGCTTAGTAAGAAATAGAGTTAACATGTAAATGGCTAAGGTTTTGAGGGCTGATATTATAGGGATAATTTATTTTTGGGTTGTGAGGGTAATTAATTATGTTTCATGTGGGAGTAAGTGGTTTTATGGGTTGGGAATCCTGATCCAAGTTTGAATTTAGTATGGGTCTTTAAATGTGCCTTTAAAGAGGGTTATTGGTCAATCTCCTTGGTTGGGATGCAAAAAGAACCCCCCTAGGGTCTATACCATAGTGGTAGGGGTCAAGTGGGCATATAATAGTGCCCCAAGGACATGATTTGACCCCTAAAAATTCCTCTCAATGGAGAGTGAAGAGTTTTGAGGAGAGGAGGAGATGAAAAGATGGAGGGGTTGTCCAAGTGCATGTTTACTCTTTAATAAGGAAAAGACTCTCATTGATGGAAGTAGGTACACTTCACACCTCCCCATCCAAAGGTTTCAAGTTGAAGCTTTTATATACTTTGGAGAGGAAGAAGGAGTGGGGTGTTACCCACTTCTCCTTTTGGAGAACTTTGGTGTAGATTAGAGAGAAGAGGAAAAGGAGGAGAGGAGACTCCCTCTGAAGATATGGTGCTCAAGATAGATTGACTTGGAGAGGAGAGGATGATGGAAGAGCTCAATCCTCTCATCTAAACAAAAATATAAGTTTCCCTACCTTCATCATCCTTGTTTATTTAGTTGTAGGAGGATAAGATGTTGTGTGGATCTTGTTGAATATGGTGTGTGGAGAGTCTGTATGTATGATATTTGATGCCATGTTGTTTTGATCTTTTTGGAAAAAAATGAGAAAACTCCATCGATCATCTTGGGGTTAATATATTTCTTGCTTGGGGGTATGGCTAGAGTCCACGAGGCTCCATGACACCATTACGATAGGGTGGAGAGCAAGCCTAGTTCAGTTGTGTGTCATTCTTTGTATATTTGAAAAATTAGTTGTAATATGGAAAGCTAGTGATTGCAGTAACATGAAAGAAAATGGAGAAAGAGCAAGCCTCACTCATAGTGTGTGATTCATAGTATCATTGTATATTATTGTAATATTGGAGGTAGTGCTTGTTGAAAACGAGAGGAAAGAGAAAGCCCTTGTTTGATAGGGTGCTATTCATTTATTCTGTGTGCAGTTATATTGTGGAATGGTAAATACTCCATAATTTTGGTAATAAATGAGGTGGTTGAAATTAGAGTTATTTTTTATTTGTTCTACTTGGAAGGGTAAATCAAATTGTAACAACAGATTTCTTTCCAAATCTTGTTGAAATAATCTAAAGAAATTTAAACAAATTATGGGGTATTCCCTTGTATTAAAATGAAATTGATCATGCTCGTATGAGGTTACATATTTCTTATCTAACGAATATATATATTATGTATAAATCTATACTCTTTTCAAGAAATCCATTTCTACTTGTAGAAACAAGGAGAATGAAAATAAGAAGGAAAAAAAAGAGAGAGGGTGTGTTCACAACATCAAAATATGAAATTGTAATATATACTTTCTTCTAATGTTCTTCTTGGGTAAAGAAGAAGAACCCCCTATTTTTCTAATGAAACCAAAACAAATTTAGTTAAAAATTATTTGGGCGATAGAAAAGTATATGAGATATAAATAAAATAAAAACAAAAATACATATAACGGTAGGGTTTCCAACAGTAGTGTGTAGCTACTTAGTCATCGCTTTGCAAAGATCTCCACACTTTTTATGTTGGAATAATAATGGTGGTGGTTTTTCTTTATAAATGCAATCTGGTGAAGTAGCAATACAGATGTTGCAATGCATAAGGAAATTTTAAATAAGTGGAAATCATCAGATGAAAGGGTATAAATAAACAAGATACTTTTTACAAACATTATTCTGGCTATGAGCTTAAAAATATGATATATATATAAGGAAGGGGATTAATATTCATAAACTATGCCAAGAAATAGAGACAGTTGTGAAATGAGTCTACTCAATAAGGGTTGATACTCCCCTATGCACCAGGCGCCTATTGTTGCAGACACTCTTCTTGGTTTGGCGACGAACATAAGGAGAAAATGAATGACCCTACAACCAACCAAAAAGGTAACGCTTGAACTGATGTCAATAGAATGCAAGCTCATCACTATTCAGTATGGGGGCCAAAACTTGTAGTCTAACTTGGAGTTTGAATATAAAGGTTTTCCATTAAGGCGCACTGATATCCTCTTATGTCTTGTAATTAGTAAAATGTCCTCTCAATGATAAATCCACTGGGAATAATACCCCCCATTACTTAGGACAACCATTTCTTGACGAATCACCATCTTTAGATTAGATGGGATGTGGGAAGATGATTATAAGCAAAGAGATGAAATTTGGTTCTTACGAGATAAGGTCAAATAGCTTAAAATAAATATCCAAGTCTTACAAGGGAAATTGCAAGGTGTTTCTACAACCAATCAAAAACAAACTAAGGAAATTCAAATATTGAAAAATCAATTCATCCAATTGGATGAAGAAAAAGAGAAGGTAATAGCACAAGGGCCCCACATATCTGTAAAGGAGCGTGAGAAAAAGATAGAAGATTTAAAGGTTTCTCGGTGTTGGTGTAAATAGGTGTTTTACCTAACTAGTTCATTAATGGGTCTTATTTACATGTTAAGTTTACTTAGGTCCTAGGAGGAAATATTTATAGAAGGTGCTAGTTGTTATTAGATATTCTCTTATCTTTTGATATCTTACTTGTTTCATAAGTCATTTAATATTAGTTGTCTTGTGACATGGGGTTAAGACACTTGTCATGATCTTGTCTAATCGTTTGTCTCACCTTGGCTATATAACCAAGTAGTCTCATATGTAAATCAAAACATTGATCATATCATTATAATCTATTAGTTGCATCCTTTGATAAAATATCAGTATTCTCTCATAGTTGATTTCTCTTATGCTTTCATGAAGTTCCTAGATCTTGGGTGGTTATAATCTTCAACCAAATATTGCATGGTGTAGAGTATTATATACCAACTCTTACAACTGACATAATGAGATCACGGTGACTATGTAAAAATTGGTTGTTGTATTATCACCCATGGAATGAACATGGTTTGTGACTAATTTATGCAAATAAAAATAAAATATGTAATAAAAAAAGGAAGGGGAGAGATTATTGCATAGGAATAACGTAGAAATAAAGGTTGTAATATTTCTTTGAAATAAATGTATGTTGTTCAAGATATTAGTTTATAGCAGAGTGCTTCAACCATCATGTGGATTGAGAGGAGGGCCCACTCTCATGAAACAGTGGTGACATTAATTTCTATTCTTTATTTAATGTGTTTTCTTTCATGGTTTCATTTTATTTTAGTGTTGTAGATTATGATTTGTAAATTGAAATTATTGCATTTATTTTATATGTGAAGTTTGAAGATAAGTAACCTATGTAAGAGGGGTTTTAGAAATATATATTTCATATTTATTTAATTATTTGTTTTTATGGTAAATCAATTTAAATCATTTATGCACAGTTCCTCTAGCAACCTGCATAGTTTCAATAGTCTGTACAGTTTCTATAGTAGCATGCACAATTTTTAACAAAATTCCTATAGTAATTTTTAACAGCATTTCAAATTCTTGTAGCAATTTAAATAAGTGTTTTTTATTTTTTAGTTGCATTTCATCCACACTAACCTCACTACTTGCAACCATTATGCATATAGCCACTATACCTTTCATAAGTTTATGCCTCAAATCAATACATAGAATGAGTTAAGAGTAGAGAAGGAAAAACTAACAAAAGAGAAAGGAACATATGAGAGCCACAATTGATATTGATTCCCCTATTTTTACAGAAGAATAAATTACCACCCATATAGATACCTTTGCACATGAAGGTGAAATGATGAAAAAGGGGGTCCTAGGGTTCACCAAGATAGAATACCTAAGATGCACTTTTCCCCTAATTTCATTAGAAAAAGAGACCTCCCAAGGATAGGATTGACTTTCAACCTTGAGATGAGTCAACCCTATTAGGGAGGATCTATTGTTTTCTTATGATAAAAATGACTAATTAGCACTTTTGGGAGATGATTTCAAATGCATTAGCTAACTAAATTGTATGACCTAAACTTGAAATGCAGAATATTATGATAATGGAAATGGAAACAATAATTTGCAGGTAGATCTGAGAAGGGAAGAATGGTGTGCACGTAAACTAAAAAGTAGGTTTTGAGCTCTTTAGTAGGACTGGTTCACATTGGGGTGAATGGGTCCTAGTGTAGGGGTCCAAAATCTAATTTTGCAGTCTTTAGATCCCAGATCTAAGCTTCTGATTTATCTAGGTTTGACTGTCGGAAATCCAGAAATAAAATCTATAGATGAGATTTTGTAGGTTGACGACAATGTTGAAAAGTTTGCAAAATTTCTCCTTTGATCAATCTTCAATCCTTCTTCACCTATAAATCTACACATACAAAGAGAGAAGAAAAATGTTTGTTTTTGGGTGAATGGGGTTTGCCTTAGTCAAACCCCATGTTGGTAATTAAACCTTGATAATGAAATGATGATAAATTGAAGGAATTGATGAATGAACAAAGCTATGCTACAAATCACCAAACCCTTAATGGCTTCCCTTAGAGGACTGAAGTCTAACACGCCTCTCTAAGGTTTGGATCTTGTATGAATTGACTTGATTGATTACTTGATTTGATGCTTGAATGCTTGAAACCTACATCGCAATGTTAGCTCCAAATATGACATGAACACACATGAACTTTGACATGATGATATGATCTTGATTGTTGTTATAGATGACTAATAATGTTGCTCTTCAATGCTCTTGATAATAATATTTTCCCTTGTGAAAGTTTCCTTAATGCTAGATAATGTTGCTTAGATTCAAATTGATAAAATAACTATGTATTTATAGTTGTTTATCTAATTTCTTGAAATTAGATTCCACAAGCCGACATTTGAAACTTGAATTTGACTCACTAAAATGTTGTCAAAAACATATTAAAAATTGGGTCCTAGCACTTAAAGGGGACCCATTTGCTCTTGGGAAAATGGGTCTTAGGACCTAAGTCCAGGACACACAATTTCCAAGGTGTTCAAATTAATGTTCGAAATTGTTTAATATGTTTCCCTTTCAAAAAATGGGAATAATAAGGCTTTGGAATGCATAATTTAGGTAATTAGAAGCTTAATTAAGTCCAATTAATTAAGGGGATACAAAAATAGTGTGAAAATGTAAAGGTGTACATTTTTCTACACTACATTTAGCCCCCACTTTAGTGAGACTATGAGCCCACACTCAAACTCACACTAAAGTAGACAAATAAGTCAAGAGAGATCTAATTGTACAATTGTTCAAAAGCTAATACGACAAGGATCAAGGAGGATGATCAATCCCCTAGGATCAAAGATCCCATGACAAACCAAAAAAGGCACAAAGAGACATATGTATGCAACAACAACACAAGATACACAATCATACAATGTCAAAATTAATGCAACTTGAGGAAGAAGGGGGTGGATCAAGCTTCAACTATTTTTCCAAAAGGTATGGATCAATCCTAAGTTGTTTGTCCAAAAATACACTCACAAGGGCTAGTGTTGTCTGATATAGAGTAAGTGAGCCCCAAGGTAGTATGAGAAACACACAATGATCTAGTATAGTTTGATATACACTAGGTGTGTACCCATAAAGAGGTGGAAAATGGGCAAGTCATGCCAGGTCTACAATATCCCATGCATCAACCATAACAAACACTAGTACACAAACAACAATATATGACTAAATAAACTACTAAAAATTGCATATAAATGACTAATTTTAGTCACGTGACTATTAGTAGTTTATTTGTAGTCATTTATAACGTGACCAAATTTATGACTAAACTATTTTAGTCATTTATTTAGTTATTGATTTTTAGTCATTGATTTAGTCATTGATTTAGTCATATATTTAATCATTTATTTAGTCATGGTAGTGATTTATTTAGTCATATATTTATTCATTAATTTAGTCATTGATTGTTTTTAACTGGTCATTTATTTAGTCATGGTAGTCATTTATTTAGTCATTACTTTAGTCATATATTTAGTCATTAATTTAGTCATTTATTTAGTCATTACTTTAGTCATTAATTTAGTCATTACTTTAGTCATATATTTAGTCATTAATTTAGTCATTTTTATTTACTAGTTTCCATTAATTGGTAGTAAGCATAGTCATGAAATGAATAATTTATTAAATACCATAAATTTATAATGCAAAACTAACATAATATTAAACTTGAACTAAAACATAAAATCAAATAAAAATATTACATATACGAACAAACTACAACATGCTAGAATTAAAAGATTGATTCAACATCATGATAAATAAAGGTAATTTGCAATAAAAAATTTAATGCAAATATATATATATATATCAAGTTACAAGATGTCAAAGTTGTCTAAGAGTTTCCAACTCTTTCAAATACACCATGATAATTAAGATCCCTGAACAACACATTCAAAATACTACATAAAACAGTGAGTCAAGATGTCTAACAACTAGTACATGATAAACATGTTCAACTATGTCATTTTTTGCAAATATTTTAGTGGCCACCATGTGAAGGTTCCATTTTTCTCTTTCAAATGAACAACTCCATCTATTTTTTCTTCATAAACAAGGGGTATGTTACTTATGACCTTTGAAATGTTTACATTTGCATCTCATGTTACTTTCAAGTTGATTCTATGTATAATAGATAGGGAGTGAATCCGCCTAATGTCCATAGCATCACCATCAAATGGATCCAACACCCTAACTTTATCCCCTTCTTTGATTTTATCAATACATATCTGCAAAAACAAAAAAAAATAACACATTATATTACATAGGTAATGATTACTCTTTTTTGCATAATAAAACAACCATTATGTACATAAATAGTACTTGTATGTGCATGTTAAAATAATTGCAACAGAAAAATTTCCAAAATAATTGCAATGATCAATCTAATTTACTAAAAAACCAACACTCATAGCAATGCTTACAATGTTACTATTAGCTTCATGCTAATCAGATACAAAGGCCACAAATATAAACACTAAATTACCATGCACGCATACTAAACACATAAGGTTATGACATCACTGTTACACATAAAAAAAGGTAGCTAATGCACAAAAACAAAGAATGCAATATGAGAGCACTACTACTATTGCTGCAAGGTGTGGGTGAAATACATTGGGATGTACAAAATTAGTGGCATTAAAGCTCTGAAACATAACCCTATGCAGTCAACATAACCCTGTTAATGATGACATATAAAAGAAGAACAAAGAACAAAATGTATCAAGGCAAAATGTGACAGCTAGTAAGAGCAGTCATTGAATTGAGGAAGCAATGCAACCTTTCACTATTAGAAAATAGTGTAAGAGTATGCAAAAAGAAGTAAGGAACGATGTCCAATGAACAAGTAGTAGTAGCCGTGAGTTTCATGGCCATAGCAGTGAATTTAGTGCAAGGGCAGTGAGTTTTATGGCTATAACAGCAAGTTTAATGGATCAAGCGGCAAGTATCATTACTAAACAACAAGAAGACATTAAGAGAGAGTGGAAAGAATATGAAAAGAAGATTTTTTTTAATAACAACCATAATGAAGAGTTAATAGTAGATCCATGAAGGAAAGAACAACAAGTATCATCCAATGAAAGAAGCAGCATACTAAGTTCAAGATGTTGACAAGGTCAATTACAATGCCCTAAAACACAGTCAAGCATCATAAAGTATTGAAGTGCCAGCAATCCCCACTGAAAAGTGATAAAGTAGGTACAATGATTGTTCTACGGGTTACATTCAATGTTTTAGTTGTCTATTAACTATTCTATAAACTTGTTTACTGTTTGGGATCATAACAACCATTAATACATGAAGGATTTCAAAATCAAGGAAAATAACGTTTCATAGCACTCACCTCAAGTTCACCATCAGTAGTACTATCAATATCATGCACATACTCCTCGAATTCAGCATAATCACTATCAACATTGTCTTGAAGTTGTGTACCTTTGTTGAGAACTCTATTGACAAGGTCTTTTCCTTTTCGTTATGCTTTCATATAATGGCTCTGCATGTGGTTTAATCATCATGCAAAGTTAATATAAATCAAGTAAAGAATGCAAAAGCTATAATTTTTTGTCCACAACAACTATTATATTACCACAACTTCAACACAACTATGATTGGCATCAAGGAATTTTTGTTTCCGTGCTACTTTGATAAAATTGCTCTACATGTAGTTTAACCATCAAGCAAAAAAAAATATCCAAATGAGGAGTAATTCATTTAAAAAATAGTCAACAGAGCCTTTCTAAGCATAAAAATCACAATATATAGTCATATTTCATGAATATCCTAACTTATACAAGGCAAAGGGTAGCATGCTATAGGTCACTATCATTGGGCCATAGTCATACACCCCCTTGATAGTAAGAAGCAGCTATAAAAACATATAGAGTAAGACAATTATGAAGAGCTCAAGAAAGAAAAACAACAATAAGAGTAAGACAATTAATAGTATTTCGGTCACACCTCCAATCTAGCAAAGCAAGAAAAATGGAATTTCTCATGACAAATCATTGAAAAGCTAAAACAAATGATGCCAATTTCTTCTAATCCTTCATCAAGTGATGCAAAGTAGGGAGGCAATCAACTAACAATGACTATTCAATGATTAGTTTCAAGGGGGTTTAGTGAAACTATGGTTCCCATAGCCTATTTCATCTTACCAACTCATCAAACATGCCCCAAATGGCCTGCACATGCTTAATCAACCTTCAAAATTCACTGCCCCAAGAGTTTTCCAGAATTCCCAACTTTTAACCACCAAATTAAGCCAAAAACACATGAAAATGGCAACTAGGGCATTACACAAAACCCCTTAAATGGCCTCCCCTGCTCTTGATACCTAATAGACACATAATCCTACCCTAGACCACCCATTCCACCAAGTTATAGAAAAAACCAACGGTGGAATGGGTGTTTAATCCATTTTTAAAGCTTCCAAACCCTCAAAACTGACTGTATAGACCCGCCTACAGAGATTTGGCTATAAGATTCTTAAAATGCTATGAAAATCCTTCAAACCAAGACTAAATTGAAGTCACTTCACATGTCCATCAATTTCAATGCATTAGGGATCCAAAAGAAACTGTACGAGCAAGTACAAATATTTGAAATAGCAAACTTGACTGGTAAACACAAAAAATTTAAAGTTTCTTTATTGATTTTCTTCCCCAAAACTTCAAGAGAGACATTACATCGAGACCCCAAGCATATTTAAACCTTTCCCTCCTAAAAACAACCAACAAAACTGTCTTTTGAGTTATGTGACCGTTGATCTTCCCCAATGTTGCATTTTTGCAACTTTTACATATGAGAATTTTGATAAAATTGCAAGATATGACTATAAGAACTAGATACTGATAGATGAAAAAAATTCAATTACAATATAGTTTTTACAAATTCAACCTAAGAAGTTATGCAATTACTTCACATTGCATAACTAATAACTAGGAGCAACTGCCAATTGCATTTGCTTGTCATGGCATTCTATGAGACCACATTTCTTTGAGGCATTTTTTCAAACAGTTCATTGCCTTGTCTATGCTACCACATTTTTCATACATGTCTACCAAAGCATTTTATCAAATAGTTCACTACCTTGTTGCTATGGCTAAAATCCTAAAACAAGTGCTTTCAAACAAGCTATGGATGCTTGGAAAAAATCTATCAAAGCATAATAGTAAGCAATAGCATAGACAAGGCAGTGAACTATTTTTAAAAATGTGTCAAATAAATGTGGTGATGGAATGTCATGACAAGCCATAGACAATGCAGTGAACTATTTGAAAAAATGCCTCAAAGAAATGTGATCTCATGGTGATGGGATGCCATGACAATCAAATTGCTTTTAATTGTCATGGTATTCCATCAACATGAGACCTCATTTCTTTGAGGCATTTTTTCAAAGAATTCACTACCTTATCTATGCTACCACATTTTTCACACATGTCTATCAAAGTATTTTATTAAACATTTCATTGCCTTGCTGCTATGGCTAAAATCCTAAAATAGGTGCTTTTGAACAAGCTATGGATGCTTGGAAAAAATCTCTCAAAGCAAAGTAGTAAGCAATAGCATAGACAAGGAAATGAACTGTACGAAAAAAATGCCTCAAACAAATGTGGTCTCATGGTGATGGAATGCCATGACAAGCAAATTGCTATGGATTTTCATGGCATTCCATCACCATGAGACCACATTTCTTGGAGGCATTTTTCCAAACAGTTCATTGCCTTGTCTATGCTACCACATTTTTCATACATGTATACCAAAGCATTTTATCAAACAGTTCAGCCTTCTGCTATGGCTAAAATCCTAAAAAGTGCTTTCAAACAAGCTATGGATGCTTGGAAAAAATCTATCAAAGCATAATAATAAGCAATAGCATAAACAAGGTAGTGAATTCAAAAAATGCCTCAAAGAAATGTGGTCTCAATGTGCTTGTCATGGCATTCCATCAATGCGGATGTGCAATACAAATAGAGCATGATCTAGAAACATCCACAAACATCATGAATCACCAGAGAAGCATCCACAACAACTAAACTTACTATAATTCATCATCTTCATTTAGGAACACCAATTGAAGCAATAGAATGACTGTCAGAACACAACTGCTCATAACTCGATCAAATCTTCATGCAGATCTCTAAAACTTAACATGGATAAACTAGATATACTCGACAAGAAACCCTTTAATCCACAACCACTGATCATCAATGTACTGAGCTAACCAACAAACTGAACTACATTTCACCACTGACAACCTGTAACTTATTTCATTACAATTTTCTTAATATTCTTGACATATACAAATTTTAAGACATTAATTCTAATAGTGTTGACATCAATGACAACCACATATTAGCAACATAGCCACAACATACAACAATCTCCCCCTTTGGAATTGATGGAAACACATGATGTGAAAAACACCATCAACACAACTATCTTTAGCACTTACTCCCCCTTAGGTTTTGACTCTTTTCTCCTCAACTCTTTCACACGACTCTTCTCCCCAATGACTCTTCTCCCTAGATAATTCTCACAATTTTTCACATGACTCTTCTCCTCCTTTGACATCAATGACAAAGATCTCTTTTCTCCACACAAGCTCTGAACCACATATCTGAACATCTGACTACTCCCCCTGAGTAGCAACCGCCACAACATCAATCCAGATCAAGATATGACTAGGAAATGCACAAATTGATGCAAGTCAATGCATCTTAGTTTTGATTAGGAGGGGTAATAACCCCTAGCTTCCCTCTGAGATACTCAAAAGTATCCTTAGGCAACAGTTTTGTAAAGATGTTTGCAATATGTTCCTTAGTAGGCACATACTCGAGACTGACTTCCTTTTCACTCACCTTCTCTCTCAAAAAGTGAATCTTGATAGATATATGCTTGGTTTTTGAATGCAACACCGGATTCTTAGAAATGTTAATTGCACTTGAATTATCATAGAATATAGCAATAGGTTCATCATACACAACTCTGATATCCTTCAACATATGCTTCATCCATAATACTTGAGTACAATTATTAGCAACAACAATGTATTCTACCTCTGCAGTAGATAAAGAAATGGCATTCTGCTTCTTACTTAACCATGAAATCAACTTCTTACCCAAGAAAAATGCACCACCACTAGTACTCTTTTTTTCATTCACATCACCTACCCAATCAGCATCAGTAAAAGCACTCAAAGTAAGATCATCATCTTTAGGATACCACAGCCCAAAATCAACTGTCCCCTTCAAGTATCTAAAAATGCTCTTCACAGCAGTTACATGAGATTCCTTAGGATCAACTTGAAATCTTGCAACAATGCATACAACATTCATGATATCTAGTCTAGTTTGAGTCAAATAAAGCAATCCATCAATTATCGATCTGTATCTAGTTTGATTTTCTTTTGGAGAATCATCATCTTGTGTCAACTTGCATCTGATCACCATAGGTGTACCAACTGGCTTTGAATCTTCCATACCAAACTTCTTTAGCAATTATTTCACATACTTGGACTAAGATATGAAGATCCCTTTATCTAGCTGAGTAATTTGCAATCCCAAAAAGAATTTCATCTCACCAATCATAGACATCTCAAACTCATTCTACATCTCATCAACAAACTTCATGCACAAACCATCATCTCTTCCAAAAATTATATCAATAAAGACTTCAACAATCAAATCTTTATCATGATCAATCTTGAAATACAGATTATTATCAGCAGTACCTTTATTGAATCCAAGCTTCAACAAATACTTGTCCAATCTAGCATACCATGCTCTTGGGGCTTGCTTAAGTCCATACAATGCTTTCTTCAACCAACAAACCATATCTCCTTGATCAGTCAATTGAAATTCATCAGGTTGCTTAACATACACTTCTTCTAATTCACCATTTAGAAATGTTGACTTGACATCCATCTGATAAACCTTGTAGTTTTTGTAAGCAGCATAAGCAAGAAACAGTCTCACAGCTTCAATCCTAGCAACAGAGGCAAAGGTTTCTTCAAAGTCAATTCCTTCCATCTAAGAATATCCTTTACACACTAGTCTTGCTTTGTTTCTAACAACTTCACCTTGCTCATTTAGCTTGTTTCTAAAGTCCCATTTAGTTCCAATTACATTTTTGTCCTTAGGTCGAGGAACAAGAAACCATGTATTATTCTTCTCAATTTTTTGTAGTTCTTCTTTTATTGCTTCCACCTAATGTTCATCTTTGCATTCTTTTTTCACACTAGGAGGCTTAGTCTTTGAAATCAAACAGTATTCTTTTGCAATTTTTCTCCTAATCTAAACACCTTTGTTCTTATCACCTATAATCTGATCTTTTGAATGATTTAGTTTTACATACCTTGGAGTCTTAGGATGTTCTTGAACTTCTAGCTCTTGTGATCTCTCTTCTACACTTTCACTAGTTCCTTTTTATTTTCTTGATTCACCGAAATGATTTGAACTTGATTTTGAGTCTGAACTTTCTTTCCTATGACTTAATTGTTATTCTGATCATTTGAATCATATCCACAGGTTTTGGATGGTCTAGCTATGTCTTCATCAACCTTGACATTTTCACTTTCAACCACTTTCCTTAACCTCTTGTTGTAGCACCGGTAGGCCTTACTCTTAGTAGAATAACCAAGAAAGATTCCTTCATCACTCCTAGCATCAAACTTTCCTATGTCTTCATCTCTTTTGATAAAGCATTTACTCCCAGATATTTTGAAGTACCTAATAGTAGGCTTGTGACCAAACCATAGCTCAAAAGGAGTCTTACTAGTATCACCTTTGACTTGTACCCAATTGAAAATGGAAACAACAGTACTCACAGCTTCTCTCCAATAGATATGAGGAACATTTCCTTCTAGCATCATAGTCCTAGCAACATCTTGAATTGTCCTATTCTTCCTTTCCACAACTTCATTTTGCTAAGGGGTCCGCGAAGCAGATAATTGTCTCTTTATCCCATGCTCTTCACAAAAATAATTAAACTCATGGGAAGTGAATTCACCACCTCTATCTGATCTCAAACATTTAATCTTTAGACTTGTCTCTGTCTCAACCATAGCCTTAAAAATCTTGAATTTCTCTAGAGCTTTAGATTTTTCCCTTAAGAAAGTAACCCACATCAATCTAGAGTAATCATCAATAAGTAACATGAAGTACCTGTCTCCTTGTAAACTTCTGACTCTAGAAGGACCACACAAATTAGTTTGAACAAGCTCCAACACTTCATTTGAACAATGTTGTTTGCTTCGAAATGAAATTCTAGTTTGCTTCCCTAACTGATATTCCTTGCATATAGTATTAGTAGGCTTTACCAACTTAGGAAGATCTCTCATTGCTTGAGTAGAACTTATCTTGATAATATTGTCAAAGTTTACATGACACATTCTCCTATGCCACAACCAACTTTCATCAACTTGAGCAATCAAACAACTTTTACCAATAGCATTCAAGTGAAATATGTTACCTTTTTTTTTTTGTCACCTGAAGCAATCACATTTTTGGAACCTCCCCAATATTCTACACTTTCCATCCTTGAATTGAAGATTTTATCCCTTGTCAACCATCTGTCTGACACTTAAAATATTATACTTCAAACCTTCCACATATAGAACATCATCAGTATTATGCTTACCATCAAGAGAAATACATCCTCTGCCACGGATTACACCTGCTTTGTCATCACCAAATCTTACAACACCACCATCATACTTTTCCAGGCTCACAAATTTGCTTTTATCACCTGTCATGGATGAGAGCATCCACTGTTAATCACCCATTCATCTTTCTCCTCGACTCAAGCAGCTAGGGCTTTCTCCACATTTAAGCAACTAACAGATTTAGCAGGGGTAGGATCATTTTCCTTGATAGCAATAAATACCCATTCATCTTCACTTACATTTCCTTTATCAGATTCATCATTTGTCACACCTTCATCAATAGCATAATAGCACTTTCTTTGAAATATAGGCTTGTTAGGTCTTGGCTTAGGAACTCTTTCCAGACACCTTGATGCAAAATGACCTATCTTATTGCAAGAAAATCATTTAATAGGCAATTTCCCTTTATACTTACCTTCTCCTTTGGCTTCCCTTTTGACAATAAGTGCTTCAAGCTCCTCTAGTTTTCTCTCCTCTTCTTCAATCTCTCTTATTTCCTCCTCATACTTGAATACCTTTCTAGATACTTGAATACCTTTCTAGAAAAACTTTCTCCCAAATCATATCTCTGCTTATCTTTTCTGGAGGTAGTAGCCTTAAATGCAGATTCTATCTTAGGAAGAGCATCACCAAATTCACTCAACTCAAAATTTGTAAGCTTACCAATCAACATGTCTCTGGTTACATTTGTTACAGTTTAAAGCTCCTCAATAGTAATAGCTTTGACTTTGTATGCAGTAGGCAAGGATCTAAGCACTTTAGCAACAATCTCTGATTCTTCTAATCGTCCACCAGCACATCTGATACCACACACAAGTTCATTCACTCTTTGCATGAAAGAAGTAATGTTCTCATCATCACCCATTCTCAAAATTTCATATTTCCCTTTCAAACTTTGCAACTTAGCAATCTTCACATTAGCATCACCTTCATACAAAGTTTCCAACTTTTTCCAAATCTCATAAGCAGTCATCAGATCCATAACATTTGTCATCTTAGAATCAGTCAAAGCACTCAATAATGCTTCTTTAGCCCTAATATTGTACTCAAATTCCTTAATCTCATCTGTAGTAGAAGGACCATTATGTGGAATGATATACCTATTCTTTGTAATTTTCCAGTAAGGTTCACCAATGCATCTCAAATGACATTCCATTCGAGCCTTCCACAAAGAATAATTTGTTCTGTCAAATCTCGAACTATCCTTCTTGTATGTCGCCATCCTAGATCACCTCAAACTATTAAACTTCTTCCAAGGAACCTCCTCTGATACCAATTGTTGGCAACACAAGGGAAAACAACTAAGAGGGGGGTGAATCAGTTGTCACAGAAATTCAAAACTTATTAAACTTATTAACCTTATTCTCAGATCTGATCAATAACCATGAAAGCATAAATCAACAACACATTAGAAACACACGTAACACCAAGATTTTTTTTCGTGGAAACCCTGTTAGGGGAAAAACCATGGTGGAGGTTAGTCCACAAGATTATACCCTGTTAAAAGTATAAAAGAAATATGAATGGGGAATGCACATGCATTTAAGCACACTACCTAGAGCTCATTGCTCAATTACAAAAGGAAGACTCACTGTCTTACAAAAGATTTGGATTACATCTAGAAGATTTGAACTGAGAAAATAGCATCTGCTAATGCCTAATTACAGTTTCAGTTAAGCACATGAACACTTCTTCACACTCTGCTCACTCTTCTTCACACTTTGCTCACTCTTCTTCACACTCTGCTTCTGCCTTCAAATGATTAGGACATTGTTCATGCATCTCATACACACATCTTCATTCAAATGGAATAAACAGTCGCTTATATATATCCGCAACAAGAGATTACATCGCTACATGTCGGCCTCAACAAAATAATAAAACATATGCAAATTGTCGGCCCAAAACAATAAATAATTTTCAATGTGAATCAACCAATGTCAGCCACAACATAGTGAAGACTCAAAATAAAATACCCAAACATGAAAACATGAAAACAATTATTCCTCGAAGATCCACAACACGCTACAATTACCCTGTCGGGCAAGAACATGAAAAACATGAACACGCAAGAGAAAATTTCTAATCACGAGCACAACGATCAATTTGGATGTGCAACACAGATAGAGTGTGATCTAGAAACATCCACAAACATCATGAATCACCAGAGAAGCATCCACAACAACTGAACTTACTAGAATCACATCATCTTCATTCAGGAACACCAACTAAAACAATAGAATGACTCTCAGAACACAACTGCTCATAACTTGATCAAATCTTCATGTGGATCTCTGAAACTTAACGTGGATAAACTAGATATACTTGACAAGAAACCCTTAATCTACAACCACTAATCATCAATGTACTGAGCTAACCAACAGACTAAACTACACTTCACCACTAACAACTTGCAACTTATTTCATTACAATTTTCTCAATATCCTTGACATATACAACTTCTAAGACATTAATGCCAATAGTGTTGACATCACTAACAACCACATATCAGCAACATAACCACAACATCCAACAATTCCATCACCATGATACCACATTTCTTTGAGGCATTTTTTCAAATAGTTTACTACCTTGTCTATGCTACCACATTTTTCATACATGTCTACCAAAGCATTTTATCAAACAGTTCACTGTTTTGCTGCTATGGCTAAGAGCCTAAAACAAGTGCTTTTGAACAAGCTATGGATGGTTGGAAAAAATCTATCAAAGCATAATAGTAAGCAACAAGCTATGATCTCATGGTTTTTTTTTCGCACGAAAAATAGCGTGATTTTATTCACATTTTTTTGTAGGTTATAAATGCATTTTTTTGGCAATTTTGTTGTTTGAAATGGGAAAAAATCGTTAACCAAAAGGTCAAATATTTTTTCAAAAAATTAAGAAAAAATCGTCTAGCCTATAGATTTTTTAAAAATCGAGATTAATAGGGATTTTTTGTAGATTTTTGCTTCTATCGGCTTAACATTACTACATCGGGGGAACTCCACTCATCGCTCCACCGATAGACCAATGAAAGTAGAAATTTAACACTATCAACCTAACATTACTACATCGGGGGAACTTCACTTATCGCTCCACCGATAGACCAATGAAAGTAGAAATTTAACACTATCGGCCTAACATTACTACATCGGGGGAACTCCCCTCATTGCTCCACCGATAGACCGATGAAAGAAAAAATTTAACACTATCGGCCTAACATTACTACATCGGGGGAACTCCCCTCATCGCTCCACCGATAGACCGATGAAAGCAGAAATTTAACACTATCAGCCTAACATTACTACATTGAGGGAACTCCCCTCATCGCTCCACTAATAGACTAATGAAAGCAGAAATTTAACACTATCGGCCTAACATTACTACATCGGGGGAACTCCCCTCATTGCTCCACTGATAGACCGATGAAAGTAACTCACAACACAAATATTGGTGTAACAACACTCCGTCGGGCAGACTTCCAAAGGACTCTCCCCGATGTACCGACGGGGTCAACAAAGGTGAACACATCAGAGTAACATAAGTGTATCGATGGAAAAAATGCTATTGTCTCCCTGATGGCTTGATTAAAGCATATTAGTAGCACTAGAACATATCGGCGGAAGATAACACAACGTCCCACCAATGGGGCGATACACTATACAATAGGGAGATTCAACATGTGGTAAAAGAATATTGAGGGAACAGAAGGCTATCAGACCAACATAAAACCCAATTCCCCCGATGCAACGTTAAAAGGCTAAAGGCATCAAATAAAGTGACACCTATCGGTGGACCATGAGCCATCAAATATATGCTATGGAAGGATATCAGAGGAACTAAGGCACATTGAGGAGACATTATCTAGCTTCTCGTTGATACCCTGAAGGGAAGGAGTTCATTGGTGAAAAGGGTGTTTATCGGCGGAAGTGGAATTATGATCTCACCGATGCAATGATTATTATTGTTTGACTGATGTGATGTCTCAAAGATATTATTGGGATATTCAAATTAAATGATCTCCTCTGACGACAAGATTGAGAGCAAGCGGAGCATTTATGAACTAGAGCTGAGTGAATTATATTTTAATTTGATCATATTTGGTCATTAAGACTTGAAAGAATTTGTTGGAAGTGGGAGTAGAGGAGAGAAGGTTGGGAATACGCCATTGTTGTATAGCTCAGAGCTAGAGAAAGTGAATTCAAGTAAGTGTACAAAACCCGACTAAGAAGTTGCTTTTATAAAGGCTTGTAAAAAAATTTAACAATGGAAGAAAGCTCAGAAACACAGAAAACTAAGAAACAAAAAATAGAGAAAAGACTTCTAAACCAGGACTTGATTGACCAATGCCCTAGGTTGGGATCGAGACCCAAAAGGAGTGCACAATTGAATCCTTCCATGGACAAGTTATGGGACAAGCACAAAGGTTTAGGAGACGTGTGGACACCATGCGGGGGATATGAGTTGTTCATGTACCATTGTAGGAAACAATACAAGTTTCAACCTATTTGCAGCTCGTGGAGATTAAACTTGGGGAGATTAGTGGTACCCAATGTGTTTGTCAATACATAACTAGTTAAAGCTTTAGCCACTAGACATGACCCTAGAAGAAGAACTATTCAATTATATGATGGGTATGATCTTTTCATTATTTCTAAGGATCTCATATCTATAGTTTTTCAATTGGAGTGCTCTGTGATTTTTCCATTTACAACCAAGGACCTTTTAATCAAATACAATCACATGGAAACAAGATATAAAAGATGGAAGCTACCACTACACAGGCCTATGGATGAAGGGAGCCAACTCAAAAGGTTTTCTAGCATTGAAAACCCTCCCTTTCATGAGGATTTATTTGAAGAATATTTTTGATATACATATCAATCAGCTCGACAAGTGTTAGGAGTAGAGGTTTCTCCCCTCATGTCAATTGCCTCAATAATCTTGGTTGCAGACATACAAATTAAAGATGCCAGAGAATTTTACTATGCTGGTTATTTAGCCAATGCTATGAACCGGGGGATGGAAAGGATCAAAAGCTACAATGATAGTATTAATTTTAAACATTATTCCTTGTTGATGCATTTGCTTCTACATGAAGGACACGTCAGAAGGTTTTGGGGAGAAGAGTTAAGGATAAGGGATTTTCATAAAAATGGGAATTATAAACCTATACAATTGTGGACCTCGATATGGTATATCACATTATCTGTACTTTGAAGAATATTTTGTGAAACCATTATTGAAATTGTTGGGACATCCATGTAATTATAACCTATCCCCTAAAATACATAAATTCCTGAGACCAAAGGAAAAGGACCCCAAGAAAAAGGTAAATCATAACTTGGGGGATTGGTATGCATTTGTTGATTGTACATTGATAAGAGTTTATGGGTTTGAAGGAGCCCCACATTTATTGCCACAGACAGTTCCAGATAGAATAGCCTATTTAGAAATTATCAGGTAGTTGGCTAAATCTGATGTAAAACACCTTAAGAGATACAATAAGCAATCTCTCATGCCCAGCACTTTATGTTTTGGAAATTTTATAGTAGTCACAAATGAGGAGTATGAAGAAATTGATAGCAAGTTGGCACAACACAATCTACCGTTGGGAAATGAAAGAAAGAATTTTGATACAAAGAACTTTATTCATAAAGAAAAATTGTCGCAAGGGATATCAGGATACGAGCATCACTTTTCTATTGATGATCTAATAAGGAATTATGATGAAGTTTCGA
This sequence comes from Sequoia sempervirens, assembly GCA_007258455.2. Taxonomy (NCBI): domain Eukaryota; kingdom Viridiplantae; phylum Streptophyta; class Pinopsida; order Cupressales; family Cupressaceae; genus Sequoia; species Sequoia sempervirens. The sequence goes on along the minus strand of VDFB02358134.1, from coordinate 150,716,738 downwards.
CAAAAGATAGGATGACTGCATATAACAAAGTTGTGTTGGCTGAGACATGGAAGAGAGGGAATATCCCATCCTACTCAGGAGCGTTTGATGAAGTGTAGGATCCTATGGAAATAATTGAGTAGCTCATTTCTCATGTGGATGAAATAATAAAAGATGTTCCCCCAGTTGTCTTTGAAGCACCTCATACAACTCATTCAAGAATGTAGGTTGAGGACATAGAGCCTCTTGATTACATACCCTTGCAACCCACTCCTGTGGAGAGTTTCTCTATAGATATAGCCATGAGTAAAGAGGATGAAGAAGGAAGTGATGAGGAAGATGATGAGATTGAACAAATAAGCACCCCTGTAGTTACACAATATCATCCACCTGAAGAACATAACATTGTCAAATTTGAAGCTTCAAATGAACTCTCTGATGTGAGGATTAAGGCTAAGCAAGAATTTATTTTTGATAATGACTTTGTTAAGACTTCTAAATTTAAATCATTTGTTTATGAGCAAAAGGTAGGATGCTGAGACAAAAGATGAAAGTATCACTCCTGAGTAGGAGGAAGCCTCCTTGGGAGAATTAAGGAAAGAAATAGACAAAGAATTAGAATCTATCACCCCTAAAAAGGGAAGGGAATTACTTCAAGAAGTTGGGGTACTACTCCTACCAGGGTGGGATATCAGTGATGCAATAGTATTCGATAGTTTCAAGAGAAGAGGAGACAAATCAATGCACTTAACAGAGGAAGCTAGTGATAAAATGTACTCAGGATCGAGGTACAACCCAGATGAAGCCACCCTGCTAATTTGGTCATTGTATCCTTAGGATAAGAGACCCACTATCATTGATAACCCAAACCAGGTGTTTGGAAATCTTTTGTTCCAGAGAGTAGGGGACACTAACCCCATTGAAATGGTTGAACTAAACATAAATGTGGCAAAGTTTACTAAGGCACAAATTAAAATTTTGATAAAAGAAAAAGATAAATTGAAGAAGGAGTTGGCTAATTACAAAGATAAAACATCCTCCTCTTCCACACTAGAATTATATTCCTCATGGTTAGAAAGTGACAAGAGAATATTGGATGCATTAGTAGATGTGGCTTATTGGAAAAACTGTCATAAGAAGTCCCAAAAGAAATGCAACCTGGAAGTGGAAACAGAAATAAAAACCCCTAAGTATTATGTTGTGTCTGAGATAATCAAAGTAAGATTCAGCAGGATGATGGATCGCGCTGATGAATATTGGAAGTTATTTCAACAAACACACTCAACAATCATGGAGAATGAAATATTGCAAGAGAAGATGATTGACAAAAGGAAGGAGCTCCTAAATGAGAAAGCCATGAAAGGTCAGACATTGCAGGCATACAATAAGCTGGTGGAATCACACAATAAGTACCACAGTAGGCTCAAAGAGGATATTTCCTATTTTGATTTGCACCCTACACCCCATGACATCCTTGGCAATCCTAGGGAGCAAGATGATTGGAAGGCCGAGATTGCCCTATTTCTACCTGATGCATTGGAAGAAATAAACAACGAAGAGATGGTGTAACAAAATAGACATAAACGCCTTGAAAGGATGATGTATATAGAGTTTGATATGAAGGATGCAATTGCCAACATAGAGACTTATGTTGAGGAGGAATATACTCACCATCTATCCTCTATCAACTTGTTCATCAACTAAACCACGGACGCATCAAATACAGAAGGACAACCATCGGGACATGAAAACCAGCCTGCATCGTAGGGGAGGTGTACTTTGCAGGTGATGCATTATCATGGAGTAGGAGCCTTGAATAGATCTTAGGTGGTCACGAGCGCCCACTAGGAGGTTAACGGATTGATGCATTCACCTGCTGAAGTGTTATGTTTTTATTTATGTTAATTAGCATTTAGTTATCAAGCATCGTACCTTTTGTGTAATGGGTCTGAAGCTTGTTGCCTCCCATATATAAAGGGAGACCAAGACCCAATTGAACATTATCAATTCATTTTTACATTTCCATTATAGTAGACATAGTAAGAAGATAGATTGCACAATTCGCTTATTTACATCATATTGAGACACTTTTGTTATAATGTTTATATTTTGACGTAATAATGGAGCAGGCTACTTATAAATCGTAATCCATATTCAATGTTCAATTACTTATAAACCTTTATATACTCCTTCTTGTCTAACATAATCACTCTTGTTGCCTTGCTCTGATTTTAGCTCCCAAGGCTTTATTATAATTTGCTTGTACCAATTAATTGTCATGACAAATGTGATTGAGTACTAGCTCTCATGAGAGAAGGTAATGCTGATTTCATACCACTCCATTTTGGTGCTGACTCTGAGTAATGATTATTGAAAAATGATTAATTTTAAGTGCAACCTTCCTTGATTGATAGGAATAAATAGTGATGATGTTGGCCTTATGTAAAGATGTTAGAATCTTTGGTGGTGTATGGAAAACAAGGTTTGGGATTAAATGTAGAACTGAATGAGTTTCATGCCTCACTATAGTGCTAATGATGAAATCTTCTTTATTTCCCATGGAAAAGTTGGCAAGGAAGTTTGCTTCCTTATTTGCCTCTCTATATGCATGTTGGACAGTTGAGATGAGGAAATAATTCCACCACTGTCTCATTTGAATATTGTTTGGCTTTTATGGCAATTATCCTTTCACTCCTACATTCTTTCTTATTCTCATCTTCTTGATTTCACTCTTATTTCAAAAAAGCAGAGCCCATTCAAACTATTCTTGAGCATTTATTTCAATAACTTCAATAAAAGGCAACAAAAGACTTTCTTCATCAACTAGCATGGAAGGTTGCAAAGTCATAAACTGAGTGACAGTAAGCAAAGTCATGAACTAAAGAGAGTCATGAGTTAGAAGGACAATGAAAAGATAGAGTAGATCATTCATTGATCTCATAGTTATTTTGTCATAAAACTCATAGTCACAACATTTAGGACAGTCACAATGAATTTCAATGAAACAAAAGGAAAAAATTCATAGATTCACTATTCTATATATGATCACAATACTTTGCCTAGAGATCATGAGAGTAATTTTATAAAGGCATGTTGTGAAAAACATTTATGAAATTTGCAGACATCTTTAGAATACAATATAAAGATGATATAGTTGAGAATCAAAATATTGAGGGATAGCCTGTTACTCGATTTGAATCTGTGGAATTATGGTCATTCCATGTAGAAACTATAGGCTTAACAGAGGCAGCCAACTATGAAACTTTCTTAGTGAGACAGTTTAAGCAACTCATTATATGTTGGTACTCTTCATTTGAGTTGACATGTTTGGAGAGGCTCTTACTGGGTGTTCAACAGATGGTTGTGAAATCTCTATTGATGAACTAGATTTCAGCTTCATACTAGTATTAGATTTAGTATGATCTAGTATTGCCATATAATTGACAATATCTTCTACACCTGCTCCTCTATTATTGTTTTCCACCTAAAATACAATGTTAATTTCAACATATATTCAGTTCAATAAAAAAATTAAATAAATAACACAATGTAAATTGAACCAAAAATCCATACACTTACTCCACATTTGTCCATTTTGGCCTGCAACCCACCTCGGCCAAATGTATATTCATCCCTCACATTATCTCTTGCTCTCTTGCCTCTGTTACTCTTTGTCAAATATTATTTGGAATGCATACTTTATTTCAATGCCTCCCACTATTTGGGAGATAGAGTGGAGTACAACATCTCTTTTCCCTCCATGATTTTTTTTCTAGAATTGTATCTAAAATTGTTCATCAAAAGTCTCATCTTGTGCTTGTAATATTTTCCAGAGATTTTTCCACCAACAGTGTCAAAGGCATTTTCCATTTTTTGTATAGCATATTCCACATTTCGTGGATCTTGCTCTGCAAAATTTGATTTGTAGATATCCAAATGGGCCCTTCATCTTACGCCCAACTCGAAGGCCCACCTTGCAGCATTTTACCCAATGGGTTCACCATCTCTTGATACCTCAACCAAGAATGGCTTCTTCCCTTCTAATATTCTTTCTTTTGTATTCCTCTCTATAGATCTGTATAAATCTTGAATCAATCATTGACTTTTAACATAAGCAGGCACATCTTTTGTTTCACCACTACAAATATTTATGGTTGATCCACTAATTCCACCAAAACTTGTAGATGCGACAGGTGCACTCTCAGGCACATTAGATGCAAGAAGACTCTCTTCATGACTTTCATTAACCAAAACTTCATGCTCCTTGGCCACATCAGGTGTGGCATGAGTAGGTAGATCAGTACTAGTCTCCACAGATTTCACTTCATCATGACTATTTTTTTCACCAACTACATTTGTTGAATCACAAAAGTGTTGGCTTCTACGAGCGAGAAACATTGTATCTTTACTTTCTTTCTTTTTTTTCTCTACATTTTCTCTGCACTCTTTCTTACCTGTAAAACAAGAAAAAATCATATCACATCTTACATACATAAAGCTCTTGCCTATAAAATTTCATTAAACAGTATTAAACAAATAATATACTACTTAGTGGATTTACAACTTGCATGTTTTTCAAACCAAGATGCGATAAATATTCATTGATCTTGGCCACACGTTCTTCATGAAAGTGTTCATAATTTGTCACTAGAATTTCAGCATTGTGATCACTATCATCTAATTTGTGCCTTAAATTCCTTTTCCTCATTTCCTAATGTCCAAAAAAACAATAATGTATAAATTAGCAACTTGATATAGAGATAATTAACCGTAACAGAAATTGCATAAATACAAGTTTATGAGGTCTCAGTTTTAATAAACAATCATTAAAACATGTACGAAGTCTAAAGCACTACAAACAACAACAGTCATTAGATGTTGTGGGTATTTTAGTCAATGGATATTAAATAATATTAGTGCCCTATAGAAATGTGTTGGGAAAAGGTGTGTTGTACACCTTGCATTATGTATTTAATGTAATTATTCTTGGGGCCACTTAATGTTGCATGTAACATTGGGACATAAGTTAAGTTGCTAAAATGTAATTATTTAATATTGCGGAAAATAATAAATAAAGCACCCAATATTAAATAAGGGGACATGGTTTGTAATCTTATAGTTATTGTCACATAGTTTTGTGTAATACCACTTAGCGGTTTTGTGGGAGCTTTCTTCTATAAAAGCAACCACAAAGGTAGTTATTGGGAGATGCAATTTTTCATGATTAGCTCTGATTAGCATTTGTGAGGGTTTGAAGCATGGCACAGGATGTGTGGTTGCATGCTTGTTCATATGGATTGCTTGGAGAGAGCTTGTTACTTCAATGGTGTTCATGGAGACTCAGAATATGTATTGTAATATTTATTGCTGAATAATACATGAGAGATGGATGCTTTTGGAGGCTGGGTTTTTTCCCTCTTGAGGGTTTTCCCATGGTATATCTTGTGTCATATTTTCATGGGTATGTTGTCTATTCTCTTGTATGTGGATTCAGAATACTTAGATGCATAGATTTCTTTATGGGTTATGTGGAAATTGTCTTTAATTGGTTGCAAGTTTCCAACAAAATGCGAGTTGCATAAAAAACTTAGCAATGTATTTGAATCAATCCATCAAATCTTTAGCAATAATGTTTTCATTCAGAGTTCAATAAAAAAAAATTGTATTACCAAATTTTAATTGGACATGAACTTGTAGCATGGAAACCATTTTGTGCAACTAAACCAATGCTTTGCTTAAGTGATAGCACCATCACTAAGAAATGTCTATGGTATTTGGTGATTCTTACTTCTGTTGTTCTGTTATGTAATAATTTGTTCATAACATCCACATACATTCACGAAGGGGTAGATTTCATGAAAAAGAACAAATATATTGGAGTGGATAGTGAGTTACAAGCAAGGAATGCCATGATTTGAGGACTAATTATTCAAACATCAGTGAACTTCAAGATATATGCAAAACAGTGAAGAACATTTGATCAAAGCAAAAAAAAGCAATGACCTTATAGTATATAAAGATACATATGAGACAATGATTTCTAGTGCATAAAGTCAGAAGCACAAATGCTGATAACAGTGATATCACTGCTAAAAAGAATGTGAAGACAACAAAGGATTTGAGTAGCATGTAATGCCAAAATAGTGGGGATATAATGAGGAAATGCTTCTATTGCAATGGGGAATCATTGTATTATTCCTTGAGCATTGACAAAAAATAGTGATCAATCATCAAGGATTGTATGTTGTTGCTATAAACAGTGAAGGAATAGAGAACAAAAGACCATATCAATGAGGAAACAAGTGCCATAGTGGGTGAAAGATCCAAGAAATGAAGACAACAATGAGAAATACTTTCATGGCAATGAGCAGTCAATGCTAAAGCAATTCACAAGGAAATGGTATACAATAATATTACAAAATAGGGCTAAAGATAATGCCATATGTAGGGAAGACAATGCTAATTTAGTAAAAAAGTGTAAAAGAAAACATAGAAACAATGTTTAACAATGCTTCAATGATGGCTTTTATAAAGGATGCTAGAACAATGACAATGATAAAGAACATATATAAAAGCAGTAAATAGTGCCAAGAAGAAAGTGAATGCAAAAGGCAGTAATGTAAAAGCAATGACTTTGATGGTGTATACACAATGATGCAGAAATGTATGTGAAATAATGAGTTGCAATAGTCATAGTCATGATCGTGACCACAAGGATATATAACACTGTCAAGACAATGAAGAATGACATTGAGAGATAGTAAAAAATAGCGATGTGAAATGACAGTGGAAGAAACAGAGAGATTTTGACCAATCAATAAGAGCAGTCCTAAATACAAAGGATGAGCGTATGACATTGAAGTTGGTGTCAAAAGGTCTTTTGTTGTGATGTCACTGCCTAAACATGTATGTGAACAATAACCTAAGATGTTGGTCCAAAATCTAAAGAAGGTCCAAGCCACAAAACCCAAGTAGTGTCTCAAGGGTATCTAAGCAATGGAGTACAAAACCAGTGTCCTAATATATTGAGAACTTTGAACAACCCCTACCTCTGCATCACATACTTAATGAGTGAAGGTTTTTTTGTAATACAAATGCATCAGAACAATACAAGCATTATAACAGTCATAGCAATGAGTCAAAGTATAGTGGTCAAGGACTATTATAACATCCTATCATGACAGTGGAAGCAATGATCCAAAGGAGTTGTCAAGAAAAGATCATTGTCAAAGTAAATAAATGATGGTATACATATTCATATTGCATTCATATTCATATTCATATTGCCCCCTCGTTTATATATGAAAACATATTCATATTGCATCTTCATTTTTATATGAAAACATATTCATATTGCATTCATATAGCAACTTTGTTCAACATTAAAGCTTTTAAATAGGTATTAGTTTGAAGTTTCATGTCCTTAAAACATAAAACAGTCTTAAAACAACATAAAAGTCTTACATAAAAGGTCATAAAATGGGGCTCATCAATAATCATCTACATTGCCAACAAGATCAAAATCCTGATCAATCATGTTTGCATCTACTTGATTTTCTTCCTCATCCTCATTTGTGACATGCAATACATTCTCTCTCCCAATTTCTTCATTGGTAATTAAAATCTCTTCTTTAAACAATCCCTCATTGTCTTCATCCACTTCTTCGAATGTTTCTTGTAAATTAACATATTGCACATCAGGCATTACATCAACAACTTCCATGAATTTTTGTTTTGAACGAGACTCTGTTTCAATGAAATATGACCAACCTAAGCTTCTTACATCATCAATTAGAAATGATTGGTTAATTTGAAGAGGGGATACATATAGCTCATCTATCTCTGATAAAAATTGTCGTGTATTTGCACATACAAATCCATACTCATCAAATTGTACAGCAGATGGTCGAATCCACTTACATTTTAATAATATAGGACTATTTTCACCAAAATCCACTTGAATAATTTCTTGGATGAATCCAACATAAAATTTCTTCTCGATTTCATGAAGAAATTCAACACTAACAACACAATCACAATTTGTCTTTTCTTTGTCTTTTTCCTCCACTCTTAAATGACTACCATAGGCCCACATTCCACTAAAACGCATAGCCCATAAATGTGGAGGTCGTGAAAGCTCACTTTCCTCTATTATATCTTGACCTTATTCTTTTGCATCATTGAGTTCATTAGCAATCCATTCTTCAAATTTTGGAAAAGAATCACCTCTAATCAAATCACGATGTCTACGCTTTTGAGGTTGATGTTGCATCCAAGTTTGATTCTCTTCTTGATATTTTCTACATAGAATAATGACATACAAATAGTAAGATTAATAATATAAATGTGTAAATGCAATTGAGTAAATAAATTATTGTGTAATTTTTTTTTACCTATGCCACTTATCGAACGAAGATGTGTTTTGAAGAATAAAGGCATGTATTGTGCTTCTTTCTTGATATGATAGCTTGAAGCAACATCCATTGCCTTCTAATACTTCACCTACAACTCTCTCATCTTCGTCATCATCCCATACAAGTCGATTGCCATTTTTAAAATCCTTCATATATTTTGTGCAAAATTCCATGGCCTCTTGCATTGAATATCCCTCAAACATGTTGCCTTCTGGTTTTTCCCTAGTACAGACAATTTTTTTCAAAACCTTCATATGTCGTTCTATAGGATACATCCATCTTGTTCTTATTGGGCCACAATGCTCTAGTTCATATTCTAGATGTATCAAAAGATGCATAGAAATGTTAAAGATTACTGGTGGAAATTCTTGTTCCAATAGACAAAGGACTTCAACAACCTCCTCCCTCAAACTATCAAAGTTCGAAGGATCTAATACATGTAAATTCATTCTCTTTAATATTAGGCCCAACCTTATAATTTCCAATCTTGTCCCCTTTGCCAAACTTGATATATTTACCACAATAGGTAAAATATTCTCAATTATGACATGATAGTCATGGGTCTTGAGGCCTCTTAAGCTATTAATGTCAATTTGGCTTTTGGTGCTACTACTTACATATCCAGTGGGAAAGCGAGGAGTCTGAGACATCAACTATAAGAATTATGCATGTTGTTCCTTTGTCCAAACATAAGGAGCAATAGGTTTTCTATATTTTTCATTATCATATTTTTCAACCCAAATATTTTGACAAATCTTTATTTCTCGAAAGTCTTCATGTGATGAAATAGTATCAAAATCACCAAAAAGAGTTTCTATAATAGCATAAGCTATATTTTTCTCAGTATGCATAAAGTCAACAATATGCCTAATGGCTATATCCTTAAAGTATGGAAACTTATACAATATGCACAACTATTTTACACCGCTTTCATTACATGGATCATATCTACTACTAGCAATCCTATAATTTTCAATAAATGACATTCTTTTTTGTCCATTCTCAACAATGTAATGACCTGTTATTATCAATGGCACTTCATGATTCTCTTCTTGACCATTGAAATGTGTTTTTTGTCAACAATATGGATTATCCATTTTAAGGTAAGCATGATGTCCACAATAAATACACTTACGTAAACTTCTTGAGTGCCTCACAAAATCCTTAAAGTTGCAAGCAGGACATCTATGGTATCCATGAATAGGGAGACTAGACAATGTGCCATATGCAGGAAGATCATGAATCGTAAACAATAAGAAGGCTCTTAAAGTGAATTTGATTGAATGGCCATCCCTTAATGATTGAATTGCTTCAATTCCTTTCCACAATTCTATATCTCATCATATAATGGCTCTAGATAAGGATCTATTGTATTTGAAGTCACACTTTTCTTTCCCGGTATAATCAATTATAACATTAAGAAAAATGGTTTATTTGCTAACCATGGAGGCAAGTTATAATTTATTAGAAACACTAGCCAAGTTGACCATTTAGTACTTTGATCTAAGAATGGGTTCACCCCATCTAGAGCCAAACCCAACCTTATATTACGTGGATCTTGAGAAAAATTGGGCCATCTGTTATCAAATTCCATCCACGTCTTAGAATCAGGCACATGTCATTATTTTCCATCAGTGCTCTTATTTTGGGCATGCCACTACATAAGTTCAGCAATGTCTCTGCACCTATACATTCAGAGTAATCATGGGATTATTGAAAAGTAGCGAAGAACCTTTCTAGGAACCACAACTGATTTCAACCCTTGTTTATACCTCGCTTCATGACATTTCAAACATTCACTCTCATTTGCAAGATTTTTGCAAAATAATACACAACCATTCACACATGTGTGGATGTTTTCATACCCCAAGCCGAGCTTACTAATTTGCTTTTTACATTGACTTTGTTTTGTGGCAATGTGGAGTTAGCTGGTAACAATGAACTTAATAATGCCAATAACTGATCTACACTCTCATTTGTCCAACCATGCACCACTTGCAAGTTAAGAATTTGAAGGATTGTTGTTAAATGACTTAACTTGCAATTAGCATACACAAGCTCTAAAGCATCCTCCATTGACTTGGCCCAATCATCATTTAGATCCCCATTCAACATTCTATCAACTTCAAACCCTTCATCAAACATTTCTACCTCTTCATCTATGATGTTGCCTCTTCATCTCTCACAGTCTACAATTATATCATATCTTCATAATAATTGTAAGCCCAAGGGCTTATACCACTATGCCCATATCTTATCATATGTCGATAAATCATATTTCTTTTTTTCACCTTTCCACTAAGACAATTTTTACATGGACATGGATATTTTTCAATGTCCCTCTCATCAGCTACTCTCTCATCATATGCATGATATTGATCTATAGTCAACCTTCGACGTTGATCCATCTGTAATATTGTGCATTCTAGTATTAATTTAGTTTCTGATTTAAAGAAAAAAAACATAAATTTGAAAACATAGATGTCAAAACATTGTTGAAAGTAGTCACTTTTGGTACAGACCATAACAGAAAAAAGAGGATATAATGAGTCATTATTTTGAGATCTATCTTACATTCATTTGAAGTTTACCTACTGAGAATGAAATATGCATGTGTTTCCTATCAGCTTACTTTTAGCAATGACGGTTTTGAATTACCTTTGAATTCGCTATAGAGGGCCTCACTGACTTCAAATTCATTGCAACAAACTCCGAATTTCTTGCCCGCCTTTTCAAAAGTCTCCAGGTCCTATCCAAACAAGTTTTATCGCCCATGCAAGTGCTTCAATACTTGTCCATGAGAATAACAAACATCAACAACAATCCAATTTCATTCCCATGCCAACAATTATACACTTTACAAGTTGTCTGACTTATAAATATAGACAAGTTATGTAAACCACTAGATAAATAGTATTTAAAGGTTTTCCGTCTATGACTTATAATCTATTTTTGAGTTCAACTAATACAGCTATTTTTTTTGGTTTGTTTTCATGGTTGTTACTCATGTAACTTGTACTTTCATATCCCTTTTAGTTGCTTTCTGTTAGATGAGGATTCATTCACATTGTCATATCCCTTTGCTTACTTCTCTATTTGATGAGGGTTCATTTACATGGTCATCCAAAAAACATATCTTAAATTAGTTGATTGGTTGAGTGGCTAAAACTCCACATTCGATAATTGATTATACCTATTTTTGTTTCTTAAGGATTTGAGCTTGTTTTCATAATTCTAATATTGGAAAATGGAAAGCAAATGACAAATGCATTTGAATTCCTACTCATAAATTTGTATTAGTTGGTTGGGAGGTTTTAATAAGCTACTACATTGGAATATTTCTATAACAATAGAAGGAGTAGCAATGGAGAATTGATTTCAGATGCTTGATATTATATTTGTGAATTGAAAAAATGTGAGGAAAGCTAGGTGATAATATATAAGTCCAGATGTTTAACTAGATTGATGTGGATCTTGCAAATTCCAGATACTTAAAGCCAAAACATTATTGAGCCTTGAAAGTGGATTGATCCACATATAACATTATGGCGAGTGCTAGAATGTAATGTTCATTATGGGTCATGAATGAGTGGAGGTGATACAAAATATTTAAATATACCACTAATAGTCATATGGTGTTAATCAGTTAATGTAAATGTGACAAAAGGATTTATTATATATAAGTGAGTTGAAGGCCAAGAGTCATTGTACTTTGGTTAGAGAATTAGAAGGATTATCAAATTTGAAAAGTCATGTCATCATGTCAATTATCCTTCATGGGTTTATTAAAGAGTCTTTCATTTATCTCAAGTACTCTTGTTTTAAAAACTTTATCATTTATGGTTGATTTTGTTTGATTGTATTTAGTATAAATTATTTTCTTTGATTGTCAAAGAGGACAAACTTAACATAGCCATACACTCATAATTGATTTTGGATCACAAGTGTTTGTGTTCAAAATCATCTCTTAGAAGTACATGATATATATCTTCTACAAGTATTTCTTGACAAGCTTATCTCTAGGTTCACCTAACTTAGAATTACATGCCAAATGCTACTATGTTTTTTCGTTGGTGAGTTAGTTGTGTTCATTTTTGTTCATAAAAACATCTTTGTAATTAATGTGGGTTTTTCTCTTTTGATGTGCATCCATTTCAGGCCTGCAGTCAAATGGATTCCAGAGAGGCTGTGTTTGGTGGAGGCTCATCAGGTAATGTTTTGGAGTAATTCTTTAATTGGAAAATATATCCTTATTTTTTATAATTTTATTCTATTTGGTAGAGTAGCTACGGGGATAAGGATTTTAAATGTTTACACAACTCTATGAAGAAGTCATGCTTTCTTTATAAGAGTGTCTCCAAAACTTACTTCCAAATTACCATGTGAAATCCCCTGAAAACTGTGGTTATAGGAGGGTGTGGGAGGTGTGCTTAGTGAATGCGATGTATATGCTGTCCAAAAAACAACTGAGTTGGTTCCTGCAGAAGTACTTTGGACAATTCGACTGACTAGAAATGCATGCATTAGCAGTTTCAAGTGTAGCGGAGCCTATTCAATCATGGGAAATGTTAGGAGATTCACTTGTCTCTCTAACAAAGAGTTTTTTCAATCATTGCAAATTTACAACTAGCTTGAAACGATATCTTCATTATTGAAGAACTAGCATTCGTCTTGTCATAATTCTTTGGTAGAACTATAGTAACATGGGGATATTGTAAAGAATATTATAAATTAAAGGATTAACATTGATCTGGTCAAACTAGGTAATGAACACCATATATATGTGGTATTTTTCTTCTTGGAGACAACAAGCTTTATTCAGTTATCCATTACTAATTCTTATTCTCTCTCTTATTTTTGGTATGATCTATGCATGTTATTTTTCATTGTGCTAGTGATGATGGCCCAAGCTCATTTTTTCATCAAAATATATGCACGAATTCCATGGTTTAACTGCATCTCATTGTCCTTGCCATGATGAGAAGGTAAAGGTAGATTTCAACAAGATCCTTCATCGTTTGAATTGGCATCAAACAATACCTTCAACCTTAACTTATGTCATTACATATAATGACATTTCCCCAATTCTTTGTATTATTTAATCACACAATAAGGGGCCTTTAGAGCCCAACAGTACCTGCCCAATCTACATATACCTTCAGTGTTACTGAAAATCACAGGCATAAGTGAAAGTGTTAGGAAGGTAGGTCTATTTCATCTAGATTTTTTTCATTGTCAAAATATGTCTACCTTAATTGATGCAAATCTATTCATGAGATTTATACATGATCACTATTGCTATCTATGCTCTATTGCTTTGATATGCCCATGATTTTTTTCCTACAATACTTGACTAATGACTCTCTGTGAATAAACCAAGTATAGTGCTTTTCTTTCAAACATAAAGTGGGTGGTAAGTATTGCTTTATGTGATAACCATACATGACTTAGTTAAGAAATGGGAATCTCACTTATAAGATTTTCTCAATGAATTGGGATCTTGTATGCAAATACATGATGTCTGTCTTTTCATTTTTCCCTTTTCAGGTGCACTCTTGAAAGCTCCTAAGTGGTTAAAGAGACCAGTTGGTGTCAGTTTTGGATTTGGAGGAAAGCTTGCTTCATTTCGGCCTAGTACAGCGTCATAGAGTGTTGTTGGCTCTTCTGAGGTAGAGTACAATTTATTCTTTGGTACATGTCATTAAGATGATATATGGTCTTATTTTCTCCTATTTTCATAGGTATATATACACAATCTCGTTACTAAGGACAGTCCGGTGCTTCGTTCAACAAAGTTTGAAGCTACAATAGCAAATGGTGAAAAATCATCATTGTGAGCTTTGTGCGATAAGAAGTCTCTGGATTCTCAGTTAGTTATTTGTGGATACTTTTTGAATGGGATTAATAACAATTTACATTCATTTGTATTGTTTCACTTGCAAATTTTTGGTTTCTGCATTGATTTAGTTTGGAAGAAGAGAGGGAAACATGGAATTTCCTAAGAGTCATGTTTGAAGATGAAGGCAATGCTAGGACAAAGCTACCTAAGCACCTTGGATTTCAAGTGCAGTCAACAGAGAATCAAGACTTATAGGAAGCTCAATCTGCCAACATTGATGATATTAGCAATGAAATAATCAACAATGTCACTCTTGATGATACAACATAATTAGATCCATCAATTCAATCAAAAGGTGGACAAGATGTTACATCCCCCAATGAATTAGGATCCTATATGCAAATACATGATGTCTATCTTTTCATTTTTCCCTTTTTAGGTGCACTCTCGAAAGCTCCTAAGTGGTTGAAGAGACTAGTTGGAGTCAGTTTTGGATTTGGAGGAAAGCTTGCTACATTTCGGCCCAATACAACATCACAGAGTGTTGTTGGCTCTTCTGAGGTAGAGTACAATTTATTCTTTGGTACATGTCTTTAAGATGATTTATGGTCTTATTTTTTTGCTATTTTCATGGGTATATATACACAATCTCATTATCGAGGATAGTCTAGTGCTTCGTTCAATAAAGTTTTAAGTTGCAATAACAGATGGTGAAAAATCATTATTGTGAGATTTGTGTGATAAGAAGTCTATGGATTCTCAGTTAGTTATTTTTGGATACTTTTTGAATGGGATTAATAACAATTTACATTCATTTGTATTGTTTCACTTGCAAATTTTTGGTTTCTGCATTGATTTAGTTTGGAAGAAGAGAGGGAGACATGGAATTTCCTAAGATTCATGTTTGAAGATGAAGGCAATGCTAGGACAAAGCTACTTGAGCACTTGGATTTCAAGCACAGTCAACAGAGAATCAAGACTTACAGGAAGCTCAATCTGCCAACATTGATGACATAAGCAGTGAAATAATTACCAATGTCACTCTTGATACAACACAATTAGATCCATCAGTTCAGTCAAAAGGTGGACAAGATGTTACATCCCCCAGAGACAATGGTGAGGAGTTTTTTGATAATTTGCACAGTCCGAAAGAATATTCCTCGCTTCCTCTCACTGAAAATGATTTTGTTGTTGGGAAGGATACCCTAGTCAATGGAGAAGAGGTGCAACATGAAGCTACTAAAGATTTGACTGAATACTCAGAATGTGATGAAGCCATTCAAAGTTCTTTAGTTTTTGGTGATTATAAGGGAGCAGTCATGTAGTTCCTGTCAGCAAACAAGATGGCAAATGCACTTCTCATTGCTCATGTCAGGGGGAGTTCTTTATGGGAGAAAACTTGTGATGAACATTTAAGAAAAATGAATTGTTCCTATCTTAATGTTATGCTTCTAGAATAATTACATGGCATTTGCAACGTCTTAAAGTCTTTTAATGTTTTATGTTTTACCCTCTTGTATTTAGCTATCTGGATTTTAGAAGGCTAACTGGCTCTGTTTATCTAAAATATATTTCTTTCTGTGGAATATTTTTCTGACTTAACACTATTAGTGCAGGTGGTTTCTGCTATGGTCAATAATTATCTTATTGGCCTTGTGAACAACAGGCCTTTGAAATCCTGTAAAGAAACTCTTGCTTTACTTTGTATAGTAAGTGTTTTTTCCCACAAAAATTAGTTAAACAAAAAATTATGTAAATTGGATAATGCAATTTTGATTTGGAGCAAATTGTACTTGACAATAAGTTTTTTTTATAACTCATTTCTAATTTATGTGAGTTGTAGTTTGAAGTTTTTGATATAATGAGCAAGCGTACAAATTTATGCATTGTATCATATAGTTGTGTACAGTATTTTCAAACATTTATCATAGTTGTATCATAGATACAAGACTTGGACGTAAAACAGTATTGGCAGGTTGATTTTTGAGTTAAGACTTGGAGGACTCGACACAGACTTGGTAAGCTAACTTTTTGACTTGGACGTTGAAGGTAGGTTTTCAAATCAAATAAACCCTACCTCACAGAGTGATGTGTGTTTTCCATTATATTTTCATTGAATGCTCTTGGAAAAGAAATAAAATTAGCTATGATGGTTTTTTGTTCACTGTTGCCAATTGATTCTAAATTTTCTTTAAGAGGCTTGGGGTTGTAAGATCAAAGGGGTCTCTTGTAGTCAATAGAGAAAGAAATCCAATCCTTGAAGAGATTGTAACAAATATGTGATAATCACAAAGCACAAGGTTCAAAGCAATGAGATCATAATGTAAAAACAAAAGAGAAAAATTATGTTTTTATCAAAACAATGATGTTAAGGATTGACTATGAAGAACAATGATCATAAGATAGCAGTGAATACAAACAATGACAGTGCCAATGAATTATCAATACAGTGAATAAAGAGTTCCAATTTTCAATGCATGATAACAATAGTCCAAGACATGCAAGGGATAGGAATGAAAGACAATATATAGAGGGAAAATAGTTGAAAATGATCACTGTTATATCAAAGCATATGAGTGTTAGAGGATCATAGAAAAATAAAGGAGATAATAGCAATTGTTATGAATGCCATGTGACCGGATATCATGCACAAAGAAGATGTAAAAGACCATGGAATAGAGTGAAAATGGGTCAAAGTCAATGAGATTCATTGAATGTCAAAGAGAATTA
Organism: Sequoia sempervirens; assembly: GCA_007258455.2. NCBI lineage: Eukaryota > Viridiplantae > Streptophyta > Pinopsida > Cupressales > Cupressaceae > Sequoia > Sequoia sempervirens. Next base: position 150,699,776 of record VDFB02358134.1, on the reverse strand, counting down.
TCATTATATCAGTGAAAGCACAAGATTGTAATAGCAACAAAGCAATGGAAAGAAAGAGCAGTGATATATATGCAACATTAGGATCATTGTCATAAAGGATGAAGATCAACATAAGGTTTCAGGATTCAAGATTTACACTTACCTTTAGATTGTAACCTTGTTTAATGTCCTACCTGTTGATGGGTCAAAGTAGCACAACAACATTAAATAGAATATTACTATTTTATTACTTCTGAAAGAGAAAGATAACACATGGTGACCTAACTCCCAAGGTCCTGGTAATTGGTTCTCAATTATGCTAATATCACTCAGTGATTGATATAACTATAATATTCAAGGGGCCTTTGCTGGTAACAAGGAACATGACTGCATAGCATCAATTAGTCTACATTGGGGGGGGTTTAAATAAAAGAAAAAGATGAATTAGAGCTCCAAATCAAAGAAACATGAGTAAAATTCTTACATATCCAGACATGCATATTAGTAATGATTGTTTATTCCACCTAACCATAACTATAGCAAGATGCAATCCATAGAATAAACTATGCTATTACATACATCCATAATGCAAATTCAAATACCATCAACATTCACTAAACTTGCTTCAAAAAAATTACTCACTCGTCATCTAAAACATAGATCAAATGAATACAATAACTTCATCCACAGATAATCCAATGATATAATCTTGAATCCAGTTCCTTCTATTTACTTTCATCAAATAAGAAATAATTAAGCACAACAAAAATCACTGGCGTATGGATTGATCATGTACCATTAACCTTATGAAAATAGATCCAAATTTTAAAACCATAACATGAAAATGTATGAAAAACTGTAAAATAACCAAGTTTTACTGAAATTTTAGAATATCTCTCCTAAAACATAGAAATCCTAGATCTAATCTCTATTTTCTATCATCAGGTGGTTGATCTTTCTTCAATTAGCCGACCTTTACAAAGTAGAACCTAATAATACATATAGGGTGCCACATGCATAAGTTTCTCAATTATCAATCAAGATCCACAATTAATGGAAATGGAACTGAACACAGAAGTGGACTCATGAACTCTTGTTCCAAGGCTAATTACTCTGTTGCGCCAATGAGAAATCTGATATTCCAAGAAGAAAGTGAAATCGACGAATCAAACTCAGAGTTGCGCTTATGTCAAAACCCACAAAAGAGGAGAAAAGCAGATATTGAGTATGGTGAAAAGAGTCAGTTCACTTTTGCACTGAATGCTCAAGGATGTACTCGACATAATTGGATAACACTTGTAGAAGAGTACCCGAATCCGACCCATCTAACCAATCACCTTCAAATTTGATCCTTTCAAATTCTGAAGAAACCAACCTTTGCATCTCCTTTAACTTGATTAATTCCCTTCTAGCAATTCTTACCTCCTCACTGATATACACAAACTGATCTAATAATAAATTATCCCCATCGTCTCCCTTTTGCATAATTTCCTCAAACCTACCCCTCCATCTCTCCCTTAGTTTATCCAAAGACATGCCTTCTTTGTTTGAGGAATCTAGGTTAATTAAAATGGCCACAATTTCCTCTAATTCAACCATCTGTTGATTCAAATCTTTGCTCATTTCTAAGACTTCTTCTTGATGCCCATCAATAGCCCTAGACTTATACCTTATGATGCTCACAGTTTTTTCCACAAAATCTACATTACCATGCTCAAGAATTGAATATTCCAGCAATGTGGACTTGGGCACTTTGCTAATATCCTCAAGCCTTTTAACACATTCCTTGTATTCATCATCCTGTTTATCCAGATCCTTGGCCTGTTGATCTAGATCCTCTACCAATTCAAGAGCAGCCTTATGAATCTTAGAACCCTCAACAAGAACATCATCAACCTCCTGGTTGAGCTTATCCAACCATTTATCCATCATTCCTACCTTGCTTTTCATTTGAACCAAATCATTTCCTTCCTTCTTTGTTAACAAAACTGGGGATTTAGGAAGAGAAGCTTGTTGGGAAATGGGACTTGAAACATCTTTCAAAAACCTATGAAGTTGATCCAATTGAGCCTTAAGCTCATCCTTCCTTTGTTTATCTTTGATCATCCAGGATTTAGTTGAAGAGGCCACAATATCAATCAAACTCATTTGCTTGTTTCTTGTAGGCTTTCCCAAATTTACCACCCACAACTGATAATTAGTTATTTGCATATCATCACGACTCTTCTCCATTATGGGTATGGCACATTCGGCAACAATCTCTCCAGCATCAGTGAACCTAGTAGAGTGAAGAACCCAGGCCCTCTTTTTAGGTTTCTCCTTCCCAATTTTTTTCATCATTTCCTCCCAATTCAACGGTTGTGGTTGAACAACTTGTTTTCTTTCCAAGTCCAGTTTTAACCAAGTAGGAGCAATAGGAGTAGTGGTTGACTGGGTTGAAGAAGAAGCAACAGTAGTGGAAGACAAAGGTTGTAACAATGTAAGCCCCGGTTGAGAATCAACTTCCAACACATTTTGCTAATCACTTTGTTCCTTTTCCTGTGCTAACCTTTCTGCTTCCTCTTTATCCTTTTGCTCTTGCATCCTTTTAGCCTCCAGCTCTTGCTTTAAAAATTCCTCTTCCACTTTCTTTTTCTCTAACATTTAATCCCGCTGCTTCTTCAACTCTTCAACATAGTCCCATGTCTCCTTGGACTTCTTTTCATATTCAGCAATCTCAGCAGCCTCTCTTTCCCTTTTCAAACGTTCTTGCTCTTCCCTTTTCCTATAAGCCTCTTCTTGTGCCTTGAGCTTAGCTTCAATAGCTTCTTTTTCTCTTCTTTGTTGAGCCTTTTCCTCTTTGAGTTTATGAATCTTTTGTTGCATCATCAACTTATCTCTCTCTTCTTGTATCTTGAGCTCCTGCTCCTTTTGTTGTTGGTGTTGAGCTAATTCATCAGACTTGACCTTATCTTCCAACTCCTTCTGCTTGAACGCCAATTCAGATTGTGCCTTGGCCTCCTCCTCTTGTTGCTTAGCTGATGCCTCAGCTCATGCCTAGGCATCAACTTCTCTTTTTGCATCTTCAAAGAGTTTCCATTGATCTTCCTCAATCAATATGTGTTCGGTCCCTACATCATCTATCATATAAAAAGATGTTAATACATGATGCTCTTTATCAGATGGAGTCTTTTCTGAATCTATTGCTACATTATGTATCTCAATTTCATCCTCCATTTTCTTTAAGACCTATGCTTCATCATGGAGGGCTCCCTTTGATGATTCTTGACCTAATTCTTGTGTATCAGAGGGTTGAGTAGATACCTCCCCTACAACAGATGTAGAAGCCCCCACCTCCGCAATTGTTTCATCCTCCTGCACCTTTGGAAGGTCTTGAGGAACCACCTCCTCTTGTGTATTAGAAGGCATAAAATCTAAAGGCTCCTTAGGTGCCATGCTCCTCTTTTCCCTTTTATATCCTTGGGTGGTACCTGCAGCTTTCCTCTTGTTAGATGATTGAGCCTCGACCTGATTAGTCCTCAAACTCACCCATTGAATACTCCTATCTAGCACCGGTCTTACAATCTACTTTATGTCAATTGTCTCCTCAGCATTCCAATCTATTGGATCAAGATCTTTAGTACCAATCTTGTTTGCAGCATACCCGGGATCTAAAACTATCCCATCATTAGACAATGTTTCTGGAATGTCTTCTTTTATCCCAAACTCAACCATAAGTGGGATAGGTATCATTTCATAATTATTTTTCCTAAGGTCATATTCATCCTCCAATTCCTCCCAAAATTCCTCCAATAGATTAAAGTGCTTATCAAAGACACTCGGAAGCAAAGCCCTCAACTTGTGCTTGGGGTCATAGTACTTCCTTGCAATGTACAAGCCCAATTTTAAATAAACTAATTCATCACAAACAACCTTAGTTGCCTGAATGTGTGGACAACTAAAGACTCAAAGCCTCATTGGAAACTTATGGCAACCAGTCTTGTGTTTGTTGCCAAATTGGAAATTAACAACCAAGGCTTGATAAATAAACTCCATTATAATGATCCTATCACCACAACATCTAGGTAGCAAATGGGGGTGACCATCAAAGCCTGCTAACCTGAAATAGGTGAATGTGATGTACTAGATAAACCAATGCCCCCACTCATTCACAAAAGCCATTGCGTCCCTGCTAAGCCTATATCCTGCATCACCATTAAGTTTGTTAATAATGACATAAAGAAAGGCATCATTTACCCTTCTATAATGTTGCTTTGATGCCTGCAAGGTGAGCTGATCATAATATTCTCACACTCTCTTCTATCCTTGGGCTTCCCCCAATATACCCACTGTTTGAAGTCCACAAAAAATCCCCACTTGGGCAGCTTCATAAACTACATAGGAGGTCATAAAGAAACGCTTGGTTTCTCTCACTTTTATCATTTGATTGTGAATGTTGTATGATACTATCATTGACCAGTCAAATTGTTGCCTCCCATCCAAAATAGTTTGGATAAAAGGAAACATCCATTCCTTAAACAGTGAAGCATCCCTATTTCCAAACACCCTAGAAAGGAACATGATTATATCTACAATCTCTTTACTAAATTCTGCCCTCTTAGGCTAGTATGGAAGCTTGGTCAGAGACTTCTTCTCCACCCTCATCCAAGTCTTATTCATGTGAAATCTATTCCTCTCCTTATTATCACTGTAAAGCTTCAAAGCCTCTGCCTCATTCAATTGCCTAGGATTTTTGGGATCAGGTATATTAAATAGGAATTTGATCATTGGAGGCGTGAAGTCAATAATGACATTACCCTTTACATCCACACACTCCCTAGTAGTAGGGTTATATGCCCTAGCTGCTACCAGAATCAACTTTGGACATTGGATAGATAGGGGGAAGAGTGCAACATGTGCCAGCCCAGATTGAATAATCCTTTATGTCCTTCCTGTGACCTGCTCCTCGGTGAATGTCTCCTCATGCAATTCCTCATAGTTAAAAGGGCCCAAATTGGTGTCAGTAACATCAGACCAGTCGGAATCAATTTTGCTAGTTGTGAGGGCTACCTCCCTATGCTTACATCTCAAGGTATACGGAAGTTGTATCACCTTGCTCTTCTTTGGTCTAACTCCTTGCCATGAAGTTTCACCCGGTTGGCTTCTCTGAGAGGCCTCATCTAATACCCCCGACATTTCTTGATTCCTGCAACAACTTCTTGTATTAGATGAACAAAACATCCAGGTTAGTCAATCATTTAATCCCTTCTCCATCCTCCTTAGATAATATTTACTTAGTCAAACTATTCCTTTATCGGAGGTGGAACCGTAGAAGTATTAGGCATAAAATATATTTCTCATCATGTGGCGGGGTCGGGATCGGAACTGGATAAGAACCAAAACTAGGTCGAAAGCGGGACCGGAACGAGAACCGGACCAGAACTAGTTGTTAGTTCCCAAATTCAACTTCCACTCCGGATCCAGTTCCACTCAAGGACAAGGTATAAAGACACATCATAATGAATGGGAGCGGAATAATTCTAGGAAATGAAGAGTATTTCAAACAAGGTACAGTCATATGAACTTTAAACCCTGGGTCACATGGGCTTAAACGAAACCACGAATAACATAATTTAATCCTCCAAAAACTCCTTACAAAAGGTCGTTTAAACCCTAGAAAAGGTCATTTTGCAAAGGTTGTCGAGGAAAACCCTAGTTTGCTTGACACGTTATTTCTAAAAACTAGGGCATAACGATAATCCTGCACGAACAACACAGAATCAACGTGGGAAGACCAGAAATAGGGTTTCAAGACGAACTTCATCACCCAAGCAAGAAAACACCTCAAAAATTGAAACCCTAGTCAAAACCAGAGCACGACAAAATGGACTTGTCACGAAAGTGACAGCAAAACAAAGAACAAAACAAAATGACAAACGAAAGACAAACCCAAAACGGAACGGGACAGAAAAGAAAGGACCAAACAAACAGAACAAGAAAAGAAAAACCAAACACAAACAAGCGAACAAATTCACAGAACAAAACCCTCCTGTGAATACGCTAAAACAACACACCCGAAAGAACAAACAGGAGAAGGAAAAGCAAAGAAACCTACCTCAAAATGCTCCTCAGGACTGACCATAATTTAGCCAAGATTCACTTTGCAATTCACCTCCGCGATCAAATCAATCCTTTCGAGACTTTCCTGGTCGTGGTTTCCTTAGAAAATTTGAATAATAATGATAATGAGGCAGTTTAAACATGATTAAACCTTTAAGCATTAATTTGCACATGCAAACAGGCTGCATTTAATGCCATAAATGTGGTAGTTCGGGGACGGAGCCAATGATGTGAACAGATAGTTAAGTCAAGTCCACGGAACATCAAAAGGTAAGGTGGACACTGATCTGGGTCGGAGACAAGATAAAGAAACCCACACAAAGTTCCTTACTTAAATTCCAACCCTGGATCCGGCCCTGACAAAAGGACAACAACCAAAACACGACACAAGAGGACGGGGGCGGAGACAAAACTGAAAATGGAACTTCACAAAGTTTGAAGTTTGATTCTAGGTCTGGCTCCAGTCCCAACAAAAAAAGCAATGAACAAAACACACAAGCACAATGGAAGCGGGACTGGAGCAAACAGCAGACCCGACCCAAACAACAAAGAAAATGAGGAAGAAAACGAGTGAAGACGGAGTCGGAATGGGGACACAATATGGAAACTTGAAATTTCATACTTTCGTTCTAATCCTGATTCCGCTTTCACGTGAGCAAACAAAGAAAACAAAGAAATGACCAACAAACAAGAGGACGGACCAACCCAAGTGTTTGTTGAAAATAACCAATAAAACAAAGGAGAAACAAAAGAGAAGGCAAAGTCAAAGTCGGAACTATATCCGAACTAGAAACATTGAAAGAGTTTCGTATTTAGATTTGGTTCCGGACCCGCCTCTGACAGAGATAAAGACAAACTTAGGAGCAAAACAAACAACTCCTAAGACCCAACCAAACAACCAAACGTGAACAAAAGAAAAGAAAAGGGGGACCCATTTTGTTCCAAAATAAAATAGAATGGGGTGGTTATGCAAGGCATAACAAATGGTGACTTGGCTGGGAAAAATGGTTTACCCATTTTTAAGATATTGAAGAATTCAGTCACCCCAAAACTTATAATTTATGAGACATGTTTGTAATCAAGGGATTTCTTTTAGGTTTGATTAGGAGTGTTAGCAATAAATCATAAATGACAAGGAAACCCAAAGATCTTACAAAACACAAAGGAAGTAAAATACAAAATGATTATACCTGATCACTGAAACCTCCATGATTCACTTTTGTAATACCTTCTTACTTACTGGATGATGTTGCCCTCAGATTCGTCGTGCGAGCAAATCTGCAAATGCCTAAGTCCTACACCAAGCTTTGAAGGATTTATGCTATGTCTAAATGCCAATGCCTATTACTATAATTGTCAATGTCTATGCCTAAACAAATGCCAAGATTAGATCAAATGACTATAATAAATGCTATGATAAATCTAAGAATGCAAGTAAATGCCTAGAATGTCTATGTAAAATGTCAGCATGTGTGTGTAATCGAAAAGTGAGAGGAAAATGCCATTTTATAGAAAATGTCATTTTGAGTGGACGGACGAGATTAATTGATGATGAGAACCTAAAATGAGAGGTCCAGATTAAATCTGAGAATCCCTAATTAGGGTTAGGGCAAAATCCTTAATCGAATGGTCAAAATAATATCTCAGATAATCGGATCGACGATGGAGAATAAATGAGACAAATTAATTAGAAAATAAAGATTTTCGAAAAATCAAGAAGATAAGATTTAGACTGAAGATAAGATTTGGAAAATCAAGAATCTACCCGATTGCTTGATTTTTGGAAGATTAGTTATCAATTTGAATTAAATTAATTCAAATTATGGATTTTAGAGATAACAAATAATCTTTTCGCATTATTATGGAAATGGACCAATAAATAAGATTGAGATGACATTTCAAATAATTTTAATTTATTTGCAATGAGAAGAATATTACTGGCAACAAATAATTAAGTTTAATATTTAATTTAGCAGATAGACAATTAATTAAATAAATTAATCAATTTATTTAATTAAGAGGATTATGATATAATAATAAATAAATGTAATTCATTTATTTAATCGTAAATTAATGTAGAAGGGAAATTAAATAAATTACAGGATTTATTTAATTAGTACACTTAGATAATGATGATGAGTTTAATAAATAAATAAATTTATTTATTTAATAATCATGAAGAATAAATGACATGAATTAATTAAATAATTATGAATTATTTAATCAATAGTCGAATGTGGCCCAAGGACATAATTAAATGTATTAATTATGCTAGGACGAAAGTGGTAAAAATGAAGCTTGCAGGCCTAGGTCATTTTTAGGTGTCTACAATGTTAACTTAAGTGTGATTAGAATATTTAAGTAAAGTTGAGCTGGAATCTCAAATGTAGAACCATCATAAACTACTGCTTGAATCTGAGTGTGTGCATGCTTATGGTGCATCCTTCTCTATTTGAGCTTTCTCCACACCTAAACAACTATATCTATGATCCAAGCTACATGGGTTGAGTCCTTCAACTGTCGTGCAATGGAATCATGGGTATTGCTCCGCTACCAGTCAAGCATCCATAGCCCTGACGGAGATACCTCTAGTTCTCTCAAAGCATTGCTCTACTTCCAGTCAAGCGTCCATAGCCCCGATAGAGATACTTGAATTACCCATTTTGTATTGAGTTTGCTTTTATTTTAGTGCTTCTCTTTTCTTATTTCTTTTACAGGCTTGCCTTGTGAAAATTATTTTCAAAAACCTTCTCAATACAAAGACATTTATAGTCTGAGATGTGGGTTGAGAACTACAGTGGATCCTATGATAGTTTTGGGGAAACATATTTTTCACTTGAATCGAAGATATAATCACTTTGAGATGAATAGGCACTTTATAGTTGGATGTTTTATCTACTTTGTGATAGATTTCAATGATAGTTCACGAGGTTATCTACAATATACCTTACTCCTAATAGCCTTCAGACTAATGCTAAAATGACCATAAGGCATGAGCTTTAGAACAAAATCTTTCGACATATATGCCTAAAAATTCCTAAACCAATTTCTCTCCTAGTGCCTACAACATTTTTTGAATAACAACCACAATATTTTAAGATGGAAAGAAAAAAGAATCCCCAAAGAAGAAAAAAACAAAGGAAACAAAGAGAAACAAACAAACAACCAATAGAAGCAAAGAACCAATAATTACACAAAATACATATATACAACTAATTAAGAAACTCAAACCTTTATGATCCAAAGTAATGCTTGAGAAACTACCCATTGACCGGCAATAGAATAGGTTCTCCCATCAAGGTGGTCAAACGAAAAGCGTTCTCACCCAAGATCTTGGCTACTTGATACGGACCTAGCCAGAGTTTATCAAATTTTTGGTGATCACCATTTTTCTCCTTCGCCTTATCCCACAGCAACACCAGATCAGAGATTATGAATGCCTTAATCTTAGCTCTTTTGTCGAACCAACGTTTGACAACAGCCTGATGCTTGAAAAACTATTGTAGAGCAGCGTCTCTCTGTTCTTCCATGTTTAAGGGGTTATTTAATCTTACCTCAATCCAGTCATCTCTTGTATAAAACTCCTGCATGAACTTAAGAACAGGTATATGTAAGTGTATGGGGAAAACTGAATCTTGGCCATAGACTAATTTAAAAGGGGAATTTCCTAGAGCAACCTTAATATGGGTTCGATCTGCCCATAAGGAAAATCTTAACTGGGTATGCCAGTCCCTAGGATTACTTTCAAGTAATTTCTTTATCACTTCTAACAGATTCTTGTTAGTAGATTCTGCTACACCATTTCCTTGAGGATAATAGTTAGAGGAATATTTCAAAATGATTTTATGTTCGTAAGCCCATTGTATGAATTCAGCAGATGAAAAGGCAAGGCCATTGTCACATACCAAGGAAAATGGTACTCCAAACCTGGTAACAATGTTTTTAGTAAGAAATTTGATAACCACCTCAGTGGTGTTGTTCTTGCATAGTTGAGCCTCAGTCCAATGGGTGCAATAGTCTATAGTAGTTAGAATGAATTTGTGTCCTGCAGAAGAATTAGGATTAATTACCCCAAAAAAATCCAGTGCCCATTGGGCAAATGGTCTTACCTCATATACTGGTTGTAGAGGCATTGCTAGATTACGCTCCTTTGATG